>CM069453.1:41331734-41457311 GCA_035610835.1 Ophiura sarsii
CATTATAATGAACTTGGGTCCCTTTTAAAATCTATCTACTGATAGTATTGGTAACAATTACCTCCATTAGGCATTATTGATTTGGCTGGATACCTTTTTAATTTACTATCTACGGAAGATAGCAATGATTTATAACATGATAGTTGTTAACAATTAGCTTCAGTAGACCTTCTGGTTTGGTTGATTTCTTGACTGTCCCCATGTTGCCACTGGTATACTTTTCACCCGTAGAAACTGGCCCGTAGAGACAGTATGAAAAAGCCCCGGGGTGGGGGGCACTGACATTGGAAAAGGGTATGGTATGTGCCGCGCTGAAGACCCCCTTTTTCACCCTCTGCTGCTAGCTCTTGTGACCCCCCTTTTGAGCCTGCATCAGTTCTTAAGACCCTAATTTGATTGAAAATTCAAAAATCGCGAAATTTTGCGTTCCAAAGCCCCAATACTTCGAAAATGTTGCGTTCTAAAACAAAAAACAAAAAAATCAAAACTGTGCCTTCTTACTGATCAAAATTGAATTATAGGCCAGTTCTCAAGACCTACTTTTTTGAAAAAAATACCCTATTTTTCGTCATAAAATCCACTTAGTTCAGTTCTGTAGCCCCCCTTTTTGAGACCCTGGGCGGGCACACCCCTACCAAAAAAAAAGTTGAGTGCCCCCCCCCCCCCCCGGAAAAAGCCCTGGATTTGCTGTGTTTTTGCTCATATCTTGGTCAATTCTGTATGGTTTTCAGCCATTTATAGCTAATAGCACTCACATTATCATCAACTATTATCAGTACAACGTTCACGGCGTTAAGTTGAAAACTGAGAGAGCCTTTTATGGATACATAGTTACATACATACAACATTACGTCATCATCACCGTTAGATCGCAGCCTGAGTGACACGACCTATTTATTGTCAAAGCGTGCCACCCTCTATTTTAAATTGCTATTTTATCAATAACTTCTCCTGATATTTGAAAAAAATCCAGTAAATTAAAAAATAAATATTTAAGGCCATTACAAATTGTTAATATGAGGCTGATCGGTTAAAGGTTAACATGGTCATGAAAAAATAAATTTCTGATTTTTATATTGATAGGTACCTCACAATGTTGGACAATATCTAGGCTATCTGAAACTGCATTTAAAAAAAATTAAAATGTGGTACGTTCGTGAAACAGTCCATTATTGTCTAAGGGGTGAAAACAAGATGCGTCACGGACGGACATTTTAGTTCAAGTTCTTCATGCTATATTTTTATGTTAATGTAACATTTTCAGAGTTTTGTGATGTAATGTTGATAGCTGACACACTTTTCTATCAAATAAGATAAATATTTGGGGAAAAAGTTCTGGGGAAGTTATATCGCTAGACTTGCGTTAACATTTTGATGTTTTGCTGTCCGTCCGTGACACAAAAAAAGTTTAAAAGTTTTTTAACTAATTTCAAGGACAAAGTAAAAAAATAAAAACATAGTGAAGTATCTCCCTTATATGTATTCTTTCCCATGCAGGAGTATTAATTAATTAGGGCAGGCATAGATTAGTTAAATCATTAATTAAAAGTTGTCACGGACGGACACAAATGTTGTCACGGACGGACACTGTTAGCTACTGTTCAGTTCTGAGCACACAAGCAAAGCTGAATACCACCCCTCTTACCATTAAATGAACTAGTCCATACAGGTATGCACTTTATGCAAATGAGTAGGTTTGCTAAAGCAGTGAGCACATGTTATGATGCTCACCAGGTGCACTGTAAAATTACTTGAAGTCAAATGAAGTCATTTGCTTATTTGCGCATTTGTGAACCCTCAGCAGATCTTCTTTGGTGAATCTGTAGTATTGCTTGCGCTTGTTAACCTTACTGCATGTACATGCTGAAATAATGCTTGCAAATAAAAGGGGTAGCATGAGATCAGTTAAAAGACACTGTTTAATATTGCCCCATATAATAAGTGTATGTAAAATAAAAGCAAACAGCATTGAAATCAGAAAGTATCATTGGAGATGTTAGCACAAATTTAATTTTAAGCTTTGCCCTATCAAAAGTTGCAGGCTTTTTCTTCATGAAACTTTGAAAAACTCAAAACATTGTTGGATGCCTACATGCCTACATGTATCCATTATCACTAACCTTTAATTACACAATTAATTGAACACAAACTTATCAAAGAAGGGTCAAAATTGTTTTAAAATGTTGTATCACAGCATACAGTCTTTTACACAATTAATCTAACAAAATTTATCAAAGAAGGGTCAAAATTGTTTTACAAAATTGTATCACAGCATACAGTCTATTCATATGATGCAGCAGGTCTATCTCTTGCCATTTATGGTAAGAGGGGCAGGATTCAGTTTGGCATTTGTACTCGGAACTGAATAATGTCCGTCCGTGACAAAATTTGTGTCCGTCCTTGACAACTTTTAATCCCTGATTTAACTTATTTATTGACGCCATTGTTAAGTTTCATTTCTACGTGAGAAAGGGGGTATATAGGGGAGATAGCTCACTATGTTTTATTTTTTTTCTCTTTCGTTGAAAAAAGTTGTACAACTTTAAACTTTTTTTGCGTCACGGATGGACAGCTCTGCATCAAAAAGTTATCACAAGGGCAGGGTAATTACTTCCCAGAACGTTTTTTCAAAAATATATTTCTTATTGCCATCTATCAATTTTTAATTTAAAAAATTGAAAATGTTTCATTAACATAAAATATGGCAAGGTCAACTTCTACTAAGAATGTCCGTCCATGACTCATCTTGTTTCTACCCCTTGGGCAATAATGAACTGTACCGAAAACTTTTCCGCATTTTTTCTTTTCGAATGCAGTTTCAGTTAGCCAAGATGTTGTCCAATATTGTGAGGTACATTTCAATATCAATATCAAAAAGTAATTTTTTTCACACCAATGTATACATGTACCTTGAACTGATCACCCTCTGCTATCAAAGTGCCAAATTCTGCAACCTTTGAATATAACCATCACACTGGTTTTGGTATCTTGTGATCCTTTTTAATTACTAAGACTGAAAAAGGATGACATACAATTTTTCTTAATATTTTGTAAGTATTTGATACCATTTTGTCATGTAAATAAGTGGCAATTTCAAAGTCCTTCAACATCTGTGTCCGTCCGTGACGCTAACAAATTTCCGTCTGTGACATAGTTTGTTACAGGTCTACCCTTCTCCTGTAAAAAATAAATCTGTTTTCAAATGCTGTGTATCAAACCATGTATCTCACTTACTATTTGACCTGGAAAGCTTGAGGAATATGGAATTGTTTAAATAGAAATTAAGAAGAAATACTAAAGGTCCGGAGAACCCTATTTCTATCTTGTCCGTAATGTTGGAAAAAGACTAATATCTTGACTACTTTTTATTACTAAGACTGAAAATTCATGACTTAACATTTTTCTTACTATTTTGTAAGTATTTGATACCATTTTTTCATACTAAAGTGTAAATAAGTGGCAATTTCAAAGTTTTTTATGTAGTTAACATTTGTGTCCGTCCGTGACGCTCAAAAATGTCCGTCCGTGACAAAGTTTGTTACCCTACCCCTGTAAAAAATAAGAAATATTTTCAAATGCTGTGTATCAGATATTCAAACCATGTATCTTACTTACTATTTGACCTGGAAAGCATTGGGGAATATGGAGTTGACTAGATAGAAATATAAAAGAAGCACTAAAAGGTAGAGAACCCTATTTCTATCTAGTCCGTCCGTGACACAAACATTTCTGTCGTTCTATTTTTAGTAACAAACCACACCTTATTTTTTTTTTTGTATTTCAATAAAGTTGATGATTCTCTATAACATTAAACATAAAAAGTTGAATAAATGTCAGTAGTTACTTTTTATAAACTGTTTTTCGCTCATGTTTTGCACAAACGTCCGTCCGTGACAAACCGATCAGCCTCATATTTACTCATGTATTTCGGCTGCTAGGTGCTCTCACCAAAGGCTTTGTAGTCAAGTGCTCATTCGTCTGGTATCCATACATATACATACATACTGTTATACTGTACACAGCGCCCTTCCGGGCATTAACGGTACAGTGCCCATGAAACCTAGGGACATGAGTTTTTGTGTACACAGACCGGGATGATCCCCTACTCTTTACGAAGGAGTCTGTGACCTTTTAACGTGCTCTGATTTTGCTCTTCTGATGCACGAGGCAATTGAGACCAAGTACCTTGCCTAAGGATATAAACATGTTGGCCGTAGCAGGGTTCAAACTCACAACCTTTGTATTGTGAGACCTGCGATCTATCCACTAGACCAAACACAGTCCCAGTGGTCGAGTGGATTATCCTATCGCCGCGAATGCGAGAGGGACCGGGTTAGAGATAGTGTATATTTAAGGTCTTTGTTAATTTAATTCATGCCAGTTTGTCAAAGTCTATAGGGGAGATGGGGGTTAGTAGGAACATGGGGTAAGTAGGAACATTGAGATTTTCTCCTAGAGCTTTCACTGAATTATTGAAATACTGCCCTCTAGTGGTGGCCCTTAGCAACAGCCATCCACCATATTTAACCCTAACTCTATTTCACCACACGGCAACAGAATTTTTTCCCGACACCCGAAATTCACCAGAAAGGTCACCCCGATCCCCCCGGGATTTGAACCACGGACCTCCAGCATCAGGGCCCAGATCCTAGCCACTACACCACGGCTCCCAGTCGACACTCGGCGAGTATATTCGCCTCGTTATATAGCATGGGTCCGTTTTGTAGCCAAAAAACCTGCACGCCGGGTTATAGAAACACTTTTTCCGCACAGTTGCCGTATGGTGTAGTAGAGTTAGGGTTATCCCTAACTCTATTTCACCACACGGCAACAGAATTTTTTTCCGACACCCGAAATTCACCAGAAAGGTCACCCCGATCCCCCCGGGATTTGAACCACGGACCTCCAGCATCAGGGCCCAGATCCTAGCCACTACACCACGGCTCCCAGTCGACACTCGGCGAGTATATTCGCCTCGTTATATAGCATGGGTCCGTTTTGTAGCCAAAAAACCTGCACACCGGGTTATAGAAACACTTTTTCCGCACGGTTGCCGTATGGTGTAGTAGAGTTTAGAGTTAGGGTGCAGCATTGAAGTTACACTGCTGTTGAAGTGAGACAGGTATGTTTGATTTTTCACCTCTTGAGTAAATTTTTCAACTTTTAGAAATTGTGTATTTTCTAAGTAATGTTTATATAGATCAAGTTGACTATATTTTTGGGTATAGTAGAGTCTAGTACTAAGCTACAAAACTAGGATGAAAAATTGTGTTACAGTAGCCTCTGTTTTTGTCAACATCCTGGGATGTTGACATTTGAATTCAGATTCAGGCCTTGTGGTAGAGTCTATGAATTGCTTTCATGTATCTTGAATCAGTATTTGTACACAGATGTCTTTAAAATGTATATTAGATCTGGATATGAAAATATGAACACATATGTTGTTACAATTGTGGAGAAATGGTTTAAATAATATAAAACAAATGATAGAGTTTTGCAAAATCTGCGACATTCGTCGTGTTTACTATATTGATTATAGACTTGAAATCAAGTCCTTATTTTCTCCCCCCACCGCACACCTCTTGTCTACCACCATTCATTTGATACCAGTACAGCGGTCCTATGCCAATCCAATCTTGCTATGACCATGCTGTGACTATCATACACCAACATAAACCGCTGTAACCATAAGGACTTGAAACAGTCGTAATTGGTATTATGCAACACATGCACGTGCGTTCTGGCCGGCACACGAGGTCGTTTGATGGCAAGGGTCACTGGTAGATCTCATTATATTGTGGGAACAAATAAAATGTCTCAAGAGATAACGTTTAATTCTGGACAGATTTGGGACCATTTACAGTACTTATTGTTCTATTGTATGTCCATATAAATCACCTTAAAACATTCTTAGTTTTTTTAGTCGGGTTAATTTTCAACCCGACCTCATCAAATGTTGAGATACACAGGTGGGGCCTCATGGGATAGAATAAATGAGTCCGACGATGGAGGGTTTCAGAGAGAAAAGTGGGCCCAGCATTAAAACAAAGAGTTTTTGTTAAAAGTTAAAATACATCATACACTGTCTAAATCTTCTTTTTCATATTTCCTTTGTGTCGTCTGTTTATTTCATTTTAGGATGTTGACCAGTTTTTTGTAAATACCTTGTTTACAGTAAGCTTTAATACAAGTGTCACATGGCCTGCCGGGGCTAGTTGGAACATTTAGTGTGGGACTATAGTCGATTCGCAGACATTGGCCGATTTTAGCGATATACCATTTCAGTAAAGAGGTAACAGAAGTAAAAGAGGGGAGGCACTCGAATTTAATCGTAATATGCAAGGTTAATACCGTGTCTTCGTGTTCATGTACAACTGTGATGTTGTCACCAATATGTACCTAGTGACAGGGAACTTGCGGTTGAATTATCGGCATAACGATAAAGAAACGTATTGTTATTCAGATAAATTGATAAAGGTATTCAGGTGGTCTCATAGCCAGAAATACTTAAAGTAACGTTTATAATCCGTATCTTGGTTGATATAACTGTTTTTCCATTTAATTAGGACAAATGGTTTTGTACCTAGGTATATAAAAAAATGATTATTGAATTATTTTCCGGGTTTTTCTCGCAAATAAATACGTAGAACTGTTATTTTCATTTTAATGTTTCCTTTATTCCACGTGCATAATAAAAACGGAAAATAATAAAAATTATCCACTAAATTATGAATAGGTAAAATGACATACATAATATTTTTCTTTCGAAACCTGTAGGGCCTATACGGTCGATGATGGTCAATTTGTTTTTATTGTGGTAACCGCTTCCAGAGGGATAACACATTTGAAGAGTGCTGGATTAAGTTTTTGGTTGTCGTGATTGTAAAGCTATATGATCAGCCCTATTCATAAAGCCACACTATCATGAATAGCATTTGATTATGGAGCGCAAACAATCATGATAATAACATCTATAAAAGTACCGCTGTTTCATCATTGGTCAAAATGGGTTCCTCTAACGCCCAATGGACGAGGTCCAAAATCGATACCGATGCGCCAGAGTTTATGAATCTACTATAGTTGGAACATGTTTTTACATGTATTTGTCCATAGGTAATATCACCAAGCTGATTAAAGTCAATTAACCATAACCAACTATTATGGGAATAAGGTGGTCCAGATGTTACTATCATATAATGAACAAAGCAACTATGTCTGTTCCCAAGGCAAGGTGGTCTTGACCTACTAATTAGTTCTATTTTATTGTAAACACAGTTAATTGAAACAATAACAAACTTCTGGTTTTTGTAAATAAGATGGGTGGGAACATGGTACATCTTCAATAGGTCAAATGACATCTGTCAATCAAGTTGGTACCAATTTCATCCATCAAGCAGAAAGGTGATTGGTCACATAGTGCAGTTATGCTCCACGGCAAACGAGCGACAACCCTTGACACGCATACCAGGTTTAACAAAACTTTAATCCTGTTTTACAAATTAGCCCCGATTAGTCAAATGATACTTCAACACTCTCAGCCAATGAACGAACTGGTCAACGACCTACGGGTTGACCCGTCCATCTATTGTTTGAGCGGATACTGCACTCGGCAAATAAGTAACAGGTCTGGAATAGTCAATTTCAGAGACGAAATAGGGGTGTTTGTTACGAAATAGACCCGATATAGTAGCAAGCATGGACTTATTATAAATAGAATAAGTCCATGGTTGAATTAATATCAACGCCTGATAGGATGAATTGAAATGTATTATTGTTTAGAAGCAGTATTGTCAAATATCTGCAATTTAAATGAATAATTCTTATATATTATTCCAAATTCTGGTACTTGTTTTATAAATCTTATACTTAAGTATTTTTGTTGTCATGATTTGCCTCCATATTTAGGGCCTACTATGTATTTTATACCTATATTATACTGTAAAACTACTTAATTTGGCTAGCAATTTAATTTCGCGAGACGGTCCAATTCACCAAAAGTATTTGCTCCCAATTATATTTTTTTTAATTTTTATTTATCAATGGCGATATAGCCTAAAGAAAGATTATACGAATTTGTAAAATTGAATCGCCCCAAATATATTAATGCTAAATTCACTAAATTTAGTTGCTGTGAAATTAAAGTGTTTTACTTTACAGATATTCCTCCCATGTTTTCCAAACAACCTTGCCCCATGGGTCGATTGAAGCCGTCATCCCTCACCAAAAATGGTAGGGCCAATCGATATTGGTCGATATCTCCCACTGGCATGGTAGCTGAACGCTAGATCTTGGTCGGTTAACTTGCGATAACTAGGGGAAAATATGAGGTTGTTGAAGAGTCTATGGTACTGCTTTCCCATGGTCGTAGAATAATAAACAATGGCTTAAAATGATAAGTGGATCGCCCTCCTTATCGTATCGATCGTTTAAAAATGTTACATCAAGTGGTTTTTATACAGCGACGAAAATAGTGAGGGCGACTTTGTGAGAAAGATGACAGGTTTTGCCGTTGACTTTAACAGGACAAATTTTGACACGGAAATAGACGAGACTCCAAAAGACGAGATATAGTCCTAATAAAAGTGGCGATGGTTCTAAGTTCTCGTTAACCTATACCCATACAAATTAAATATGTTATATTTAAAAACATAAACTTATAATAACCGCTCGTTCAAAACGAATCGACCGGTTAGTTTTCATGATATAACTGAAAACAATCTGTCCCTATTCAAATTGCACGTAAACTTTGTGCAGCGGGTCAATAATGCGTCAATAATGCTTCAATTACAAGCGCACTGTACTGTGTTCAATGGGAAAACGGACAATAACTGCAAGATGAATAGTTTAGAGCAAATATCAGTCACTGTATTATATTCTGTAGATCTAGTAAGATACTTGTAATCATTTTATATATTAGTTAGTTATGTTTGTGCCACCGATACAACAAGTCATCTTCCTCTAAGCAGCAATAAATCATCAAGGGTCGATCCCGCTTTTCATGTACATAAAGTGTCTTCAAGTATTTGTCTACCAGCTAATTCCCTACACATAACCGCCTGGTTATAGTAACATAACATGTATTTGTTGCCTAAAACTTACTTGTTTAAAGTTGTCTTAATATTTGGTTAGCCTAGTGTATATAAGCTTTCTGATTAAAATTATTATTAAATGCTCCAAAAATGAATCTAAACACTGTACACATATTTTTATATTGGCTTCGCAAAGCGAGCCAATATACTGTGATCCTCCCGTTTCTTTCTTTCTTTCTTTCTTTCTTTCTTTCTTCCAAACGCTCTTTTAAAATGCTTCTTCTCGTACAGCTCACATGCTACAATCGCCAGATTTAGTCAAAGGAATCCTTATGACCATGTGCATATAGGGTGTACAGCGATTAAAGGTGGCATGTTGTAACGGAGTCACTAGGGGTCATTGAACTTTACAGGGGTAAAAATTAAGACATGGTCCGATTTTGACCGGACTTGTTTCATTTTGTGGGCATTGATGAGACAAGAACAAAAGTCAATTATAACGTTAGGGTCAAAGGTCAGGAAAAGGTCACCAGGGGTCAAAATGTAAATTTTCACTCCATTCACTCCATTCCGATGATCGTCAGAATTGATCAAAAGAATCCTTGGATCCATGTCAATATAGGGTGTTCAGCGATTAAAATGTACATGCCATATGGGGTCACTAGGGGTCATTGAGCTAAACAGGAGTAAAATGTAATATATGCTCCGATTTTGACCGGACTTGCTTCATCTTGTGTGCAGTGTTAAGACAAGAACTAAAGTCAATTATAACGTTAGGGTCAAAGGGCAGGAAAAGGTCACTAGGGGTCAAAATGTAAATTTTCACTCTATTAACTCAAAATGCTGACCGATGATTAATCAGAATTGGTCAAAAGATTCCTTGTATCCATGTTCATATTGGTTGATCAGCGAATAAAAGTGACATGTCGTATGGGTCACGGATCATTGACCTAAACAAGGGTAAAATGTAAGACATGCTTCGATTTTGACCGGATTTGCTTAATCTTGTGGGCATTGATGAGACAAGAACAAAAGTCAATTATAACGTTAGGGTCAAAGGTCAAAAAAGGTCACAGGGGGTGAAAATGTAAATCTTCACTCCATGAACTCAAAATGCTATAGATTCCTTATATGTCCAAGCACACAATGGGTTTTAGAGATTAAAAGTGACAGGTCATAGGGGTCACTAGGGTCATTTTAATTAATGAAGCCAATATCCGTGCTTCTTGAAGCACAATTAGCTCTAGTTGGTATTGCCCCCTCTATTTCGGCATGTTGTGTTTATGGGTCAGTGCTTGGAAATCCGGTTGTGACTAAAACTCATATTAAAGACACTGTTTCTTTAACATTCAGTAATAAAGTTAGAAAGTGCCTATTTTCCACGGAATTTAGTATTTTTTCAACTTACCCCATACTATGTTCCAACTTACCCCACTGTTCCAACTTACCCCAGAGGTGGGGTAAGTTGGAACACTTGACATGGTCATGTTTTACGTGGATTATCTAAGTAACGACAAATAAATTTAGTAATTTTATGGGTTACATTTGTAGCCAACATGTGTACCTATAAACTGGTATAGTTGCTGTTTGTTGAATAAAACTTGTTTGTAAACTACAGCTGTTTTTGTAAATCACGTTCCTACTAACCCCCGTCACATTATTTAAATATTTAAGTGATGATTTAATTTTAATGATGTGGTAGTGCCAAGTTTTCCTCATTAAAATGATTTTTAAAACTGAAAGTATAATATTATAGTATAATATTATTATACATATAACAGAGTAAGAATATTTAAGCTCTTAATTATAATTCAAGAAATCTATTCCAAGCTGAAAATAGTGGTCAAAGTGTCAGTAGTAGTATGTAGTAATATTTCATGTGATATCTATTAAATAATCATCAGTCTATTCAAAACAGGACACTAAATGATGTGGTAGTGCCAAGTTTTCCTCAACCCTGGCAACCTGCAACATGGCAACTTGCAACCTTCTCCGGCAACACTGCAGCTGAGATGAATACTCATCTCACTAATTTACATATCTCCTCCCACTAATCATTTATCTTCTATTGTTTATAATTATAAGGCTTGGGTTCACTTTGCCTTGAACCTTGGATTCATTTGGATGCACTCCACTTTTCTTCATAGGTATATGCATGCAGGCAGGAACCTTTCTGGATACAGGTATGCCAAATCATTTGTATTTCTGTATTGGTGACAAATTATATTTGTGCAGTTTCTTTCTCATACATTCATGATTGTTTTGAAATCGGTTTTGGCTTTTGGATTTATTTGATTCAGAAACATTTTAGAGACTTTTGACTTTTTGGTGATTTAAAAAGTTTGCCATCATGTTGATGAGATAGAGATGATTTTGTTTTCCAAATGTATTACCAAATTCATTTACTAGTTTGAAATGCGAACTAACATTTTATTAATGAGTTGTAATTTCATAGTATTCATGACTTGATTGGTACTGTATTTGTTTGGAATATGTGATTCTAGTTGGTTAGGACTAGGCACACCTCATTTCTCATAAATATAACTGTTAGTCCTATTGTAAACATCCACCATCAACAAAAGAATACTACTTGACCTCTTTAGAAATCAAAATACTCA
The DNA here is from genome assembly GCA_035610835.1 of Ophiura sarsii. Classification (NCBI taxonomy): domain Eukaryota; kingdom Metazoa; phylum Echinodermata; class Ophiuroidea; order Amphilepidida; family Ophiuridae; genus Ophiura; species Ophiura sarsii. The sequence continues at coordinate 41,343,382 of CM069453.1, forward strand.
ACAATATATTGAAAATCATGATTGTTACCTCAGAGGTGTGAAAACTTTTGTTCATTTACATGACTGCTCACTGCACAGAAGGGAAGTGGACCTTTCCCATTTATTGTAGGGATGATAATTCACAGAAATTGCTATCAGGGGCCGTATTTCGTTACTCATCACTACTACATGAACTTCAGATATTTCTCTTGCTAACACTTTAAGCTTTCTATCGATACCAATATATCCATATTATTCCAAGATTTGTGGTAGTTTTAACCAAGTATATTGTGATGTTTTATACCATAACATTGTGTATTGTTTTAACTATTTTAAACTTTAATTTACTTACTGTTCCGTATGTTACCCCTAAAAAGAACCCCTGTATTAATTAGCTAAGCCTCTCAGCTTTTGTTTGGTGTAGCTACAATCCTGGAAAAAAGTCTTGGAACACTTGCGTGTGATTAACGGACAAGTGTCACCCCCACTCCCCCCGTACAATGTTGACCAAGGCCAGTGGCTCCTGCAGCTTGCCAGAGTGTCCCAACATTGATCGATGGGGGGTGGGGAAGTAAAAATCTCATTTGAACAATTTCCGTTTATAACAGAAGACACTAAGTATCAATACATGCACACAATACCCAGCACGTGTGCTCAGCTCAGCGTTCGCGTTCCAAGGACTTTTTTCCAAGATTGTATACGCAGATTGCAAAAGAAATCATCTAAATTTGGTTTTTCTATCACATCTCAAAAACTAAATGTCACATGTATCTCAAATTGCACAGTATTTGGCAGGGGACCATAGGCTTGGCATCCCCAGTATTTTTTTAAATAAAGACATTCATTTAATACGGGAACGTTCAGTGAAACCAATTCCCTATACTAACTAATGCATTTCGAAGATGTATAATAATTGGCCATTATTGCAATGCATAATGTGGCGTTTTCAGATACTCCTACGAGAGTTATTCATGTATTGTTAGATATGCAAAAGAGTATCTAAAAGCAACGGAATCTATATATAGGGTTGAAAGTAACACAAATAATTGTAAAACAACTTAGGCCTACTTGTAAATAACTATCTTCAGTAGATAGCAGTAACTTCTGTTTGACAGATTCGACAGCTATCTTTCGTATTGCATTAACGGGTTGTAATATAATAATAGATGCTCATTATTCATATGCCCATCTGTTATTATGTATTTTTTTTATTTGCGGTCGTTGTTTTGCATCACTTGTGTTGCAAAGGGACGATGAATCCCCCGGCCCAATAATCACCAAGAAAAAATGCAAGAAAAACACCTTTTTTCAAAACACTTTTTTTCCTGCTCAAATGTTCATAGGCCTATACGTACACTTTTTGGGCTGTTTTTATTCAAAAGAATTTTTGAAAAACTACATTCGGATTTAGTTCTACATTTCCACATATTAATATTAACCAACATTTTTTGGCTCAAATTGTCAAAGGGTGTTTTTGCCTACAGTTTTTGGAATTTATTTTGAACATTTTGAAATTGCTGGTATTTTTTCCCGACACGTTATTCACAAACCCTTATTTTATGGATTTTTCAAATATTACTCTTTTTTCTTACACATTTTTTTTCAAAACTGTTGGCATTTATTTTTTGGAAATATTTGAAAATAATTGGAAAAACAATAGTTGGACATGGTTGGATGATGAGTAAATGTTTCTTCTTACTCCACAAATTATAAATGATAGTCAGTAAAAGAAATTGCACATCCAGGATTTGAACCTGGGACATCTGGATGGTTATAGACCAGCGCTCTAGTCAACTGAGCTAATGAGTCAGATGAGTAAGCACGACGATAATATTATCTATAGGCCTTCAGTTCAATCTCATCCTCAAAAACAACCCAAACAACTAAATAAGTGAATACATAAACCATTTAAGTAATATATAATATACGTGAATACATAAATAAACCATTTAAGTAGTATATTTTATTGTATTTATTGATTAAAATAGCGCTGCGATAAATGAATTTAGCTTTATTCACAAAGAAATCATCAGACGAGTTGGGACCGTAATGGTAAAGTGTATGGTAAAGTGGATGGTAAAGTGTTGCCTTGAAACGCGTGTTCATTGAACACTTTACCGTCGTTTCTATAGTATAATATTATTATACATATTTTGTTTTCATTTTAAATGGTAAACTGTTATCAAAATGCGTAGATGTGACCAATGCGGCTTATATTTCGGAGTTACAACATGCATGATTGGTATAGCTAACACACATGCATATCTTGATAACTCAAAGGCAGTATGAAAAAACCGTTTAATTGCCTATTTTAAGCAAAATGTCCCAATGGTAAACTGATGGTAAACTGTTGTAAAGTGTGTGACACTTTGCAATAATGCATTACTATAACATGTATAATAAAACAAATCCACGCTTGTGTAAGCACTGACCGCTTGGCCGAGTGGATAGGAGCGTTCGTTGGCACCCTTTATCTGTTCATAGCCTGCTTGGCGTTGGTTCGAGTCGCTTTCATGGCGTGGCTTTTTTCCTTTTTTCTGTTATGAGCTATCTTCAATAGATAGGAATAGTATTGCAAATAAACGTTTACTGCTCGGCAAATGTTAACACTTTCAACGCGGCTATTGGTTTAACCACGGTGCAAAACAGATTTGTCTAACTTTTATGTCTATCTCAAGGATAACTGAACTAATAATAGGCACGTTTGTACTTATTTGAATGCATTTCATAAGGTGATTCCAAATATTGGTAAAATGACATTCAATAATTTTGACGTTTTTGAAACATTTTGTGCAATTTTGGATTGTCGTCTGCAGACACCTGTCGCGTGGAAAGTGTAAATGTATAGTTTCATATTTCAAATAACAAACAAATAGGCAATGTGATAACATTATTAAAAGTATAAACATGTTAATTTCTCAGCAAGAACGTTATACTTTTGATTTATTGATTTATAAACATCAGATTATTACGCGCGGGATCAAGAAACGGGTCAAATTGTAGTTAAATATGACATACATAATTGTTTTCAGTGACCACTCCCTAAATAAAATTAATTCCCTGTCATCATTTTTATTATATTTGTGATGCCCCTATTGTTTACTCAAATCGTGTGTAATATGAGATTCATACGACATTCGGTTTTTGATTTATGACAGAAAAACCAAATTTAGATCAAATATTTTGCATTCCTCTTATACAATCCTGGAAAAAAGTCTTGGAACACTTGCGTGTGATTAACGGACAAGTGTCACCCCCACTCCCCCCGTACAATGTTGACCAAGGCAAGTGGCTCCTGCAGCTTGCCAGAGTGTCCCAACATTGATCGATGGGGGGTGGGGAAGTAAAAATCTCATTTGAACAATTTCCGTTTATAACAGAAGACACTAAGTATCAATACATGCACACAATACCCAGCACGTGTGCTCAGCTCAGCGTTCGCGTTCCAAGGACTTTTTTCCAAGATTGTAGGTCATGTGTATGACTGTGACCTTGTGAATTATTTAGCGGAATGAACTGGGGTGATGAGTTTTGGCAAAAACTTTGTGTGTGCATAGACTTTATGTGTGTGTGACCTTTTTTCAGAGGATATAGCCATCAATATTTTTTTTTAATCTTTGATTGTTTATTACTATCACTTTTATTTATGTTCACATAGTTTCATCATGTTCATAATTTTCACATAGTTTCATCATGTTTACATATACATTGCATTATCTTTACATGTATAAAAACACATTTTCATATGCTTTTCAGCATGTTTACATTGCATATCATTACATGTATAGCACATTTTCATATGCTTTTCAGCATTTTTACATTTTTATGTTTACATTCATGTTCACATCATTTTTCACATTGACATAGTTTCATCATGTTTACATTACATATCAAAATACATGTATAACATCATGTTTACATTACATATCATGTATAATACATTCACATAATTATGTTTTTCATCATGTTTACATCATTACTGTTTACATTGCATGTCATATAGCACATTTTCATATGCTTTTCAGCATGTTTACATTGCATGTCATGTATAGCACATTTTCATATGCTTTTCAGCATGTTTACATATGCTTTTCGGTTTGTTTACATTCATGTTCACATAATTTTCACATTTCATAGTTTCATCATGTTTACATTTCATATCAATTGCCTGTATAACATTTTCATATGCTTTTCATGTTTACATTGCATATCGGCATGTTTACATTCATGTTCACATAATTTTTACATTTCATGTTTACATTTCATATCAATTACATGTACTGTATAACATATGCTTTTCATTGTTTACATTTATAACATATTTTCATATGCTTTTCAGCATGTTTATTTCAACATTACATGGTATACCATGTTTACATTTGATATCATAATACAGAGCATCATGTTTAGATTGTTGTATATCTTCTTTCATTTTTCAAATCAATTCTACCAGAGTTTTCTAATTTTAAGTTCTAAATATAAGACACTTAGTAAATCAGGATGTTTTCCATATCTGTATTTACTAATAGTTGATTTAACAACACTAATACACGTATTAATGATATTAATTTTCTTATTATTATCATCATGGTAGCCAAACAATACATCTTTTTGCAATATCTTTATGTCTAGATTATACACACTTAGAAATAGGTAGTTAAAATTGACCCTTAAGTAGTCAGTTTTGACTTCCTAATGACGGTCAACTATACACCACACACATTGAAGTCATTTTTAACCCTGTGTGGATAGTCAAATCATTTGACCCTAAAATTAGTCAATACCAACTACAAAAGGAGTCAAAATTTGACTACCTTATAGGGTCTAACATAGCAACCCTGTGTGGATAGTCAAATCATTTGACCCTGAAAATAGTCAATATCAACTACAAAGGGTCAAAATTTGAATACCTTATAGGGTCAACCAGTAACCCTGTGTGGGTAGTCAAATCATTTTGACACTGAAAATAGTCAATATCAACTACAAAAGGGGTCACAATTTGACTTCATTGTAGTCAAATTTTGACTTTGTTTTAGTCAAATGTTGACTTCATTGTAGTCAAAGGTTTAACTTAGATTGGTTAATCTAATTTGTAAGTCGGGAAACACGAGGCCGGCCAAGAAAACCTGTATAACGGCTTTAAACATTGTGTTTATTAATTACTTCATAAAAACAATAATGTGTTTCTGATATGTGAACAATCGCTGCCATCAAGCAAGGACGTCTTGAATTCTTTTGGATAGATATGTACATAATACTATCCTACGAATCGACTTTCCATGGTGTCATTCACGTTAGTTGTGAGATGATTTGCCTAATCAAGACGCCGCCGTTGTGAGACATGTTTTTCAAATAGTCTTTAATTAAATCTCATATTATTGTAGATGAAATTGAATACATGGAAATAATATTTGCTGTTATTCTTTGAATTGGTTGAAGGATTGAGCTATTATTATGTCAAAAATATTCATAAAATATTTAATATTTGACTGACATGGTAGTCATTTTGACGATGACTTTTGCTGCAGTTAAATTGTAACTTCATATAGGCCTAGTTATTATTAACTACATACAAAGTCGAATTTAACTACATTCAAAGTCGAAAGGCAAATATCAACTCCGTATGGTGGTCAAATTAACTACATCCAGGGCTATTTCAAAGTGACCCTCCAAACCAGTCAAATTACTACTATGTTAACATAGTCATTTTCCACTTCATACCAAGTCAAAAGTTGAAGGACAACCCCGTATGGAGGTCAAAAATAACTTATAAGGGGTTGTTTTAAAATGACTTCCCAAAAGAGTCAATCATTTAACTACCTATTTCTAAGTGTGTACTGTTGCAAAAGTATTCTTTCAGTCTCTTTCCATGTTATTTTGATTTTTATAACATATTTTCATATGCTTTTCAGCATGTTTATTTCAACATTACACGGTATATCATGTTTACATTTGATATCATAATACAGAGCATCATGTTTAGATTGTTGTAATCTTCTTTCATTTTTCAAATCAATTCTTCCAGAGTTTTCTAATTTTCAGTTCTAAAATATGGAAAACATCCTGATTTACTAAGTGTCTTATATCTGTATTTAATAATATAATAGTTGATTTGGCAACACTAATACATGTATTAAAGGCATATTATGTGATCTTTTCCAGAGAGCGCCCTCTATTCATGATTTTTTTTAGAAAGTAGATTTTCTTGCAGATTTACATTTCCGATCATAAATCATACATACATTCCAAGTTACAGAGCGATACGGTTCCTAATTACCTCAAAATCATGGTTTTAGAGTGAATTTAGAGTGAAAAATATAAACTGTCGGGATTCCGACAGTTTATTTTCACTCTAAAACCATGATTTTGAAGTAATTAAGAATCGTATCGCCCTGTAACTTGGAATGTATGCATGATTTATGATCAGAAATGTAAATCTGCAAGAAAATCTGCTTTCTATTTTTTGTTCGATGTTGAGGGCGTTCCCTGGAAAGATCACATAATATACCTTTAATGATATTAGTGTTCTTGTTATTATCATCATGGTAGCCAAACAATACATCTTTTTGCAATATCTTTATGTCTAGATTATACTGTTGCAAAAGTATTCTTTCAGTCTCTTTCCATATTATTTTGATTTTCTTACAGCTATAAAAGAAATGTTCAATGTACTCTATTTCGTTATAAGATTCACAGATATCATTTTCTTCCTTCTTTATTTTCTTATGAAATACTTTTGTTGGATAAATGTTGCTAATGATTTTCCAGTTCAATGTTTTTAGTCGTGGCGCTTTGATGTCTCGAACAAGTGTTTTCCAAATAATGGACCAATCGAAATGTATATTATCGAGCTTATTTTCCCAGAAATGTTGACATCTTGGTTTCAATGATATCTGTGATTGCATTGCTATTCTGTACAGTTTTGTTGTACATTTAGATAATTTAACAAAGGCTTCTCCACAATTAAAATTTACGTCATAGATATTGTTTAAAGAATCTGTAGATGTTTTCCACGTATGTGGCATTGCTTGTCTTAAAGCTATGTATTTCAACACAAAACTTCCATCATTTTTAAAATGCAATTTCAGCTCCTCCATTGACTTAAACTCCCTATTTTGGTTATACAAATCTGAGACGTACATTATACCTTTCTTTGCCCATTCCTTAAAATATAATGTTTTACCTCTACTACATGTAGTTATACATTCATTATTCCAAATAACCTGATTTTCCCACGTTTCTACTTGATCTATGTTCTGGGAACATTTTGTTAAAAACCAAGCCTTAATCAAATTAAAAGAACATGGGTAACTTATATATCTTTGACTTAAACAATTCGTTCATACTTTCTAAAGTAGTTGCATTTTAAAATATTGAAACCCAAATATGTTTCGCTTAATAAATGTAGTGGAATCATTTTCCATTTATCTTTTTCGGGAGACATCAGCTTTTTTAACCAAGAAATCTTTAACGAATCTAAAAAATATTTAAAGTTCAGCATTTGTAGACCGCCATTTCCATAATCATTGGATTAGGTTGCTCTTTTTACTTTTTCTGAGCCTCCCCATACAAATTTGAAAAATAAGCTATTTATTCAGTTTATAAACACTTGAGGTAAGTCTGTTATTGAACCTATACATAAATTTAGATGCCAAAAGACTTTTTACTATTTGTATTTTACCGACCATTGACAGATTTCTCATCGTCAAAGACCAGATTGCCTTTTCTATTGAGTCCATTTTAGCTTCCCAGTCATCAATATTGATTTGCTCTACATAACAATGGACAAGTTAATGATGGTGAACAACCATGGTACAATGGGAAGAGGAGGCCTGCCTAGCCCTGTCTGATAAGTCCATGGTTTGAGCAAGGAGTTATGGACTTATTTGAGAAATCCCAGCATTGAGTTGTTTACAGACTTACATGTGGTTTGGATTTGATTTGATTGATTACCCAGTTATACTGTAAGTGTAACTGATTCTAAATAAATACCATCTTCAATTTTTAGAATGTTTGGAATGGTTGATTGATTAAAATTATCAGTTTCTTAGGAATTAGGCCTGTACATGTGCAAGTCAAATATATGTATGTAAATCAATATTATTATTATATAAGAGACTTTGAAAACAAACACTGAAGTCCCCTTGACTTCATTTGAAAATGTTAATTTGATAAATAAAGATCAAAAGAAAAGATTACTTAACTCACCGTACTTAGAACAGAATTAAGTTTCATATCTGAACCAAGTTACAATTTTTTTCACTTTTACAAAGGGCGAAAACACCCCCTGTCACACAATCAAGTGTATCTTTAGTTTGGTAAGGCCAATTTACATGATCTAAAGTTCTCCAGAAAGCTGAATAAATTGTTTACATAACTGTTGAAAACAGAATGCCATATGTATTTCTTTTCATTTTTCATTTTTTTTTTTAAATTTGTGATTTTTGGGTTCAACATTTTCTGGGTCACCCTGTACAACTGAGGTGAAGTGATCATTCAGGCGCATCAATAAATCGAAACTTAATTAGCTTTAGTCTCTCGTATTGATTGCGCCCTGCAGACGCGGATACAGGGGATGGGCCTGACGGGCCTGCCCCCCCCCCCAAAAAAAAAAAGAAGAAAAAAAGAAAGAAATAGCTGTCTAGCATTGATAAAAAGCCAATATTGATTGGAAATAAAGTGATGGCTTTTTAATAGAATATCAGTCAAAAGTACATGTACACACCAAATCGCACAAAAAGGGTTCGAAATTTTTTTAAAATGTTCAAAATCTGAGGGTGGGGGCACTTTATTTAGTTGGCAACACTGACTTTGATCATACATGTATATGTATACTGACAATTGACGATAGTGTACTTTGCGATCTTTATTTGTGAATGTTAATGAGAGAAGTTTACAACTGTTAGTATTAATTGCATGAATTCAAGTCGTTTCATCCCAATAGTTTTGGCTACTGTACGTATCATCCCACTGCGGTAAAGACAGAGAAAATGCGCAAAAGCACAAAAGTACCCAAAAAAGCAAAATATTGCATAACGGTGGAAGTGTTTATTGTACACTTAGTTTTGATTGAATGGAGTTTTGATTGAAAAATGTTGGTTTTGACAATGAACAAAGAAACATGTCAACATGGAAACGCACAACATATGGCATTTTTATTTTTGTGAAAAAACACCTTTTCCCTAAAAAAAGCACCTTTTGCTCAAAAAAATACTTTTTCCAAAATCAGGCAGCATGAATTTGTTTTTACATGATAGACGGTGAATCAGATGATTCAGATGGTGGTATAGACCATTTCAAATCCGAAAATATACGACCACCCGAATGCTTCCGATTAGCCGAGTGATTTGACGCTCGGTTACATGACCTGTCAGCTCCTGACAGGTCATGGCCATGTGCCGGAGAAAAACAACGTGTTTTTCACCCGTCTGCCCGTGTGATAGATTGCGCTGGTGTTGGTGATAGATTGTATCCCTCACAAAGTTGATGTTGCGGCATTTCAGTTACAAAAACGAGTGAGATGAAAGAGATTTGGGGTAATATTTTCACTTTTTACCGTCTGCTCGATACATTTGGAATTTGTCCGTCAGCGCCTTTGTTGATAAAAAAACAAAATAGTCTCGTTCCACGTTTTACTTCTCATGTGTGCACGCGTGTATGTAAACATAGGCGGACAATCAACTAGGGCAATGCTGTGAATGCGATCAACTGTTGTGAAGAACGCGCAACGCACCTACTCCATGTGACCTGTTTTTCCGAAGATTTCCGATCTCAATTTGAAATGGTCTATTGCCTAAGTATTACGCAGGTGCCAAAAAATTGATTTCCAGACAAATTGAGGGCGCACTCCGGATCACAAAAATAACTTGTATAAGCTGAAATGGTTCCTTCTGAAGGTATTCCAATAAACTGCACATGCCAATTATCATTTATAAATTTCTGCACATGGAGTTTTCCATCACCAGTTGATCTCAGTTGAAAATTTCCTATAGCGTTACACTGCCAATAATGAGCTAATTGATATTCATGAGGTGATTTACTACGGCGATTTTTTCATTGGAATTTTGACTTGCCCGTTAAAATCATGAATTGTAAAGCTTTAAAATCATGAATCTGAATAGGAAACATGAATTTATTGGTATAAAATGTACAATGAACACAATGAAATGGTAATTGGGTCTGATGGTTTAATACTTTATCGACAACACAGCGATAACTCGCAAGCTTCCAGGGGGAGAAATACTTGTGGGCGGCAGTGTACGTATCTCTCAATGCCCCTTTTAAAGCATAATTCTCTCCCCATGGTCATGTGTAGACCCCGGAGGATCCCGCGACCACGGTTTTCCTCAAACAAAACGACATTTCGAATTTCTACACAAAAATCGAGCATAATTAGTCCACGAATATCTTAAAAATGTCACATTAAATTTTGATCTATCGTATCAATGCGAACTCAGTCGGGAAAAATACCTTTTAATATCGATGTAAACAATTTCTGGTCCCCTTGTTATTTTCCTTATGTTACGTTGTGCCGTAAAATTGGTATCAACAATTTGAGATCGCACATGGTCTGACTAGACTACGACTCTGCCACCTTCTACATTTTGTCATCACTGTACCGTATGATAATTTTTAAGATCGACTGGAGCTACTGGGATGTAGGCCAAAATGGCCGCTCGTGTTAGAAATAAAATATTTTTGTGGCTGCCACTAATCATGCCATAAATTGGGACGAGGCTAAAGTCATCGACAAAGAAGGACATAAATTAAACCACGAGATGGCTCAAAGAAGCCGGCCATCTGGATCCGCAGGCGAGGACAAGACACAATGAATAAGGATGAGGGGGCTTACAAGTTGAATAACATTTACGACCAACTGATTGAAACTCTGCCCTCTATCGGCGAGAATCGTCCCTATAAAACCAATAGGATAAATCAGAAGGTTGCCAGTCAGATGAAGACTCCATGCAGCTCCGTCAAAAGAACAATGTATTACATATTTTGGGTTTATTTGTAACGTCTATTGCATATTTTTGTGCAAACAAGCACCTTTTACCTCAAAAAGCACCTTTTGCTCCAAATAGCACTTTTCCCAAAATCAGGCAGCACTTTAAGGCCAAGTAACAAAGATAATGTGTTTCTCGTCCGCATTTGATTAAAAATCTGTGATTTTTGGATTTTTTGTTATTTTTCAGAGCCAAATTATAAGCTTTTTGCAAGAATTGTTTCAATATTCGTATCACTTTTTATGCCAACGAGTGTTTCTCGCGTCTTTTTCATGGAAATATAGTTGAAAATGATGGACACACTCACACACAACAAAGACAGGTATGATTTTTGATTTTTTTTTTCTTCAAACTTTATTTTGGAATTTTGAAGGCATTTTTGAAAATAGCAAGTAGCAAAAATATTGGAGCCATGTCAAAAATTGGTGCAGGCAGGGACGTAAAACATATAATTTTTGTAACTTGGCCTTAGTGCTTTTAAAAAGTGCAAAATCCCTATCCCTAACATATATCTATATTATTTATTTATGTAGTTATGGCACCGAGAGAAAATAACCTATTATTCTGCAAATACTGCAAGCAAAGGTTTGTACGAAACAGTCGTCGTTTTCTATCCCATTTACGTAATCATGAGAAGCGCATAAACCCCTATTGGTATACTAACCCAAGTCTACCACCAAAGGCAGGATGTGTAACATTACAAAAGTGCATGATGAGAACAAATCCTGTTCAGACATCAGTTGTACAACACCAGTGCATGCAATGTGACAATGTCTTCGACCAGGCTGGTGACAATGTCTTCGACCAGGCTGGTGACAAGAAACAACATGAACTGACACACACAGGAGATAAACCACACAAATGTCAATATTGTGACAAGTACTTCAGCTGGGCTGGTGACAAGAATAGACATGAAATGACACACACAGGCGATAAACCACACAAATGTCAATATTGTAACAAGTGCTTTAACCTGGCTAGTAACAAGAAACAACATGAAATGATACACACAGGAGATAAACCACACAAATGTCAATATTGTGACAAGTGCTTCAGCTGGGCTAGTGACAAGAAACAACATGAACTGACACACACAGGAGATAAACCACACAAATGTCAATATTGTGACAAGTACTTCAGCAGGGCTGGTGACAAGAATAGACATGAAATGACACACACAGGCGATAAACCACACAAATGTCAGTATTGTGACAAGTGCTTTAACCTGGCTAGTAACAAGAAACAACATGAAATGACACACACAGGCGATAAACCACACAAATGTCAATATTGTGACAAGTGCTTTAACCTGGCTGGTCACAAGAAACGACATGAAAGGACACATACAGGAGATAAACCACACAAATGTCAATATTGTGACAAGTCCTTCAGCACGGTTTATAACAAGAAATGACATGAAATGACACATACAGGAGATAAACCACACAAATGCCAATATTGTGACAAGTGCTTCAGCCAGGCTAATGACAAGAAACGACATGAAATGATACACACAGGAGATAAACCAGGGGATAAACCACACAAATGTCAATACTGTGACAAGTCCTTCAGCATGGCTTATACCAAGAAACGATATGAAATGACACATACAGGAGATAAACCACACAAATGCCAATATTGTGACAAGTGCTTCAGCCGGGTTGGTGACAAGAAACAACATGAAATGACACACACAGAAGATAAACCACACAAATTTCAATATTGTGAGAAATGCTTCAAACAGGCTTGTCTTAAGAAACATCATGAAATGTTACACACAGGAGATAAACCACACAAATGTCAATATTGTGACAAGGGCTTCAGCAGGACTGGTGACAAGAAACAACATGAAATGATACACACAGGGGAAAAACCCCACAAATGTCAATATTGTGATAAGTGCTTCACCCTGTCTAGTAACAAGAACTGCCATGAAAGTACACATACATATACAGGAGATAAACCACACAAATGTCAATATTGTGACAAGTGCTTCAGCCGGGCTGGTGACAAGAAACAACATGAAATGATACACACAGGAGTAAAACCCCACAAATGTCAATATTGTGACAAGTGCTTCACCCGAGGTGGTGCCAAGAAAAATCATGAAATGACACACACAGGAGATAAACCACATAAATGTCAATATTGTGATAGGTGCTTCAGCCAGGCTGGTTACAAGAAACAACATGAAGTAATACACACAGGAGAAAAAACCCACAAATGTCGCTTTTGTGACAAGTGCTTCAGCCTAGCTAGTAACAAGAAACAACATGAAAGGACACATACAGGAGATAAATCACACAAATGTCAATATTGCGACATGTCGTTTAGTCAGGCTAGTAACAAGAATAGACATGAAATTTTACATACAGGAGATGATATACCATGTCAATATTGTGGCAAGTGCTTCAGCCTGGCTAGTAACAAGAAACAACATGAAATGACACATACAGGAGATAAATCACACAATTGTTAATATTGTAACAAGCGCTTCAGCCGGGCTAGTAACAAGAAACAACATGAAATGACACATACAGGAGATAAACCACAAAAATGTAAATATTGTGACAAGTGATCAAGCAATGTGAATAATGAGTTGTGTGTAAATACAGGCACTCTCTTTACAAAGATGAAGATTGCATTTCTCTTATCAAATGATGTAAAATAATATTTTCATAAACTTGTTGATCATACTAATAACTAATCCCAATGAATGTAGAATTTCTAATAACCTGAGACCATTATGGTCTCAGTAATAACATTGTAATTCCACAATTACCTTGATTTTTTCAAAAATCGAGGTATTGATTGTATCTGTCGTGTTTCTTTCTTCATCTTCTTCTTCCATCTTTCTTGCAGACCCATCTACAAAATGCATCTCCTACATCTCACATACTACATCATCAGACTTGGTCAGTAGAACCCCCACCTAACCTTCATATAGGTTGTTCACAGTTTGGGGTCAAAGGTCACACAGGGGTCACACGGGGTCAAAACGTGATTTCCACTTAAAACGCTTTTGCAATTTAGTGAAATTACCTAGGATCGTCAGAATCGGTCAACATATTCCTTATGATCGTACGCATATAATAGTTCGGTTTTTAAAAATGAAAAATTATTTGGGGTCACTAGTGGTCAAAATGTAAATTTCCAATTTGATCACTCAAAATGCATCTTTTCTCAGAGGAAATGACTGTTGACCTTCATAATTGCTCAAAAGATTCCTTGTGTCCATGCATAGGGTGTTCAGCGATTAAAAGTGACATGTCATACGGGTCATTGAACTATACAGGTGTAAAACATAAGACATGTTCTGATTTTGACCAGACTACTTTTTTCTTGTGCGCATTGATAAGCCGAGAAAAAAAGTCAATCATAAGTTTGGGGTCAAAGGTCAAGAAAAGGTCATTAGGGGTCAATTTGTCCGAGAGAAAATGACTCGAAAAAATGTTTGTGGTCACTTGGGTCAAAATGTAAATTTTCACTCCATTCACTCAAAATGCTACTTGTCCGAGAGGATATGACTGATGATTGTCAGAATTGGTCAAATGATTCTTTGTATCAATGTTTATATAGGTTGCTCCTGCACTAAAAGTGACATGTCACACATGGTCACTAGGGGTCATTGACCTACATGTATACACTACATGGGGTAAAATTGAAGACATTCTCAGATTTTAACCGGACTTGTTTCTTCTTGTGCACATTGATAAGCCAAGAAAAAAAGTTAATCATCATAACCAGGTCAAAGGTCAAGTAGAGGTCACTAGGGATCATTTTCTCATAAAAAATCAAGGTAGCCAGGTCTTAGACCAGAGCAAGATCTAGTTTAAATTATAATGGTGGTGTGTGTGCACCTAATGCTGTGTACAATAGCCTCTTATTTGTCTAATACTCACAGGAACTTTGAATATAGGCTATGTCAGTCAAAATTGGGCTTTTACTTTCAGTTACTGTTAATCATTAAAAAATTCATTTGATTGCTTTTATAGTTTTCTTTAGTTGTATCATACTGTATATAGTTCTCTTTCGTTAAGTAGTAAATGTAAATTGTATAGATGATGTCTCCTGTACGTCACAGCAGCTTTTGTTGCCTGCCGATCGATGTGCACATGAATTGCCTGCAAAATAAACTTGCCTGCCATTATGCGCGCGCATTCGAAGGGGGTGTCCATTATACAGTCATCAAAAAAAGTAACTATACAGGTAATAAATGTACTTTTAACTCTAAAATATTTATCCTATCTAGAAATATTAAATCATAAAGTTGTTGAGAAATTTATCTTCTTTAATATGAGATATTGCACGGTAGGATCGGTTGAATATTTAAGAAGCGACAATCCAAAATGTAAGGTAAAGTCACAATTTCAAATTCACATTTTACATTTCAACACGGGAGGGAGAATGACAGGTAGCGTGTGTGTGGCGTATTGATCCATAGGAGCAATGCCGCCGACTGTCCAACCTGCGCATGCATCCCCCAATTGCACTACCGGTAATCGATAAGGTAGATTGGTCCGCGTGTAGAAAATAAAAATCGAACCTCTCCTTACATTTTTGAGTGCCACTTCTTCAATAATCACCCGATCCTAACATGCAATATCTCATATTAAAGAAGACGAATTTCTTAACAACTTTATAATTATTTTAATATATTTAGGCAGGATATATATTTTAAGAGTTAGAAGCCCATTTATTACCTGTAGTTACTTTTTTATGACTGTAAATCCAGTCATCTGTAACAACAGCAGTCAATGCATGTTCCCCCATGCATGGAATGGAACCGGGCACTTAACATTGTTGATCAACAAGAGGTGACAAGGTCTATTCTATTTAGTTTGTAGTAAATGTAAGTTATATCATACTGTATAGTTCTCTTTAATTTGTAGACGATGTCACCTGTCTGTAACGTCCCAGTAGCTTTTGTTGCCTGCCGATGTGAGCGTGAATTGCCTGGAAAAAATGCTTGCCTGCCGGTATGTGCGCGCATTCAACGGGGGTGTCCATTATAATCCAAACACTAAGCCAAACCAGTCATCTGTAACAACAGCAGTCAATGCATATTCCCCATGCTTGGAATGGAACCGGGCACTTAACATTGTCGTCTCTTCTCTTTAGTTTGTAGTAAGGCAACAAAATAAAACAACGGGCGGACGGATCTGTAGGGTCGGTCCGTCTAGGGGTTTTTTTGTATTCTTTTTTTTTTACCTAGAATGTCACAAAACTCTGGATTTTTTTTTTTAATTGGAGGAACATTTTTTTGACAGATTTTTAGTCAAAAACGGCTGATTTTACATGATTTGAGACAACAAAATCAACAACAACAACAAAAATCTTGAAAACCCAAGAAGTGGGTCGGTTGGACCTTAATGTAAATTATATCATATTGTATTATAGTTCTCGTTAGTTTGTAAATGTTTCAAGTTGTATCATATTGTATAGTTCTCTTCAATTTATCGTAAAATAATGTAAATTGTATCATATTTAGAGAATAAAATATACTTAGCTGTTTTGCTATAGAGGCTGATCGGTTAAAGGTTAACATGGTTATGAAAAAATAAATTTCTGATTTTGATATTGATAGGTACCTCACAATGTTGGACAATATCTAGGCTATCTGAAACTGCATTTAAAAAATAAAAAAATGCGGTACGTTCACGGAACAGTCCATTATTGTCCAAGGGGTGAAAACAAGATGCGTCACGGACGGACATTTTAGTTCAAGTTCATCATGCTATATTTTTATGTTAATGTAACATTTTCAGAGTTTTGTGATGTAATGTTGATAGCTGACACACTTTTCCATCAAATAAGATAAATATTTGGGAAAAAAGTTCTGGGGAAGTTATATCGCTAGACTTGCGTTAACATTTTGATGTTTTACTGTCCGTCCGTGACACAAAAAAAGTTTAAAAGTTTTGTAACTAATTTCAAGGACAAAGTAAAAAAATAAAAACATAGTGAAGTATCTCCCTTATATGTATTCTTTCCCATGCAGGAGTATCAAATAATTAGGGCAGGCATAAATTAGTTAAATCTTTAATTAAAAGTTGTCACGGACGGACACAAATTTTGTCACGGACGGACACTGTTAGCTACTGTTCAGTTCTGAGCACACAAGCAAAGCTGAATACCACCCCTCTTACCATTAAATGAACTAGTCCATACAGGTATGCCCTTTATGCAAATGAGTAGGTTTGCTACAGCAGTGAGCACATGTTATTTTGCTCACCAGGTGCACTGTAAAATTACTTGAAGTCAAATAAAGTCATTTGCTTATTTGCGCATTTGTGAACCCTCAGCAATCTTCTTTGGTGAATCTGTAGTATAGCTTGCGCTTGTTAACCTTACTGCTTGTACATGCTGAAATAATGCTTGCAAATAAAAGGGGTAGCATGAGATCAGTTAAAAGACACTGTTTAAAATTGCCCCATATAATAAGTGTATGTAAAATAAAAGCAAGTAATAGCATTGAAATCAGAAAGTATCATTGGAGATGTTAGCACAAATTTAATTTTAAGCTTTGCACTATCAAAAGTTGCAGGCTTTTTCTTCATGAAACTTTGAAAAACTCAAAACACAGTTGGATGCCTACAAGTATCCATTATCACTAACTTTTAATTACACAATTAATTGAACAAAAACTTATCAAAGGGTCAAAATTGTTTTAAAAAGTTGTATCACAGCATACAGTCTTTTACACAATTATTCGAATAAAATTTATCAAAGAAGGGTCAAAATTGTTTTACAAAGTTGTATCACAGCATACAGTCTATGTATATGATGCAGCAGGTCTATCTCTTGCCATTTATGGTAAGAGGGGCAGGATTCAGTTTGGCATTTGTACTCAGAACTGAATAATGACCGTCCGTGACAAAATTTGTGTTCGTCCGTGACAACTTTTAATCACTTAGCCATTGTTAAGTTTCATTTCTACATGAGAAAGGGGGTATATAGGGGAGATAGCTCACTATGTTTTTATTTTTTCACTCTTTCCTTGAAAAAAGTTGTAAAACTTTAAAACTTTTTTGCGTCACGGACGGACAGCTCTGCATCAAAAAAGTTATCACAAGGGCAGGGTAATTACTTCCCAGAACTTTTTTTCTAAAATATATTTTTAATTAAAAAAATTGAAAATGTTTCATCAACATAAAATATGGCAAGGTCAACTTCTACTAAGAATGTCCGTCCATGACGCATCTTGTTTCTACCCCTTGGGCAATAATGGACTGTTCCGAAAACTTTTCCGCATTTTTTCTTCTTTTCGAATGCAGTTTCAGTTAGCCAAGATGTTGTCCAATATTGTGAGGTACATTTCAATATCAATATCAAAAAGTATTTTTTTCACACCAATGAACCTTGAACCGATCACCCTCTGCTATCAAAGTGCCAAATTCTGCAACCTTTGAATATAACCATCGCACTGGTTTTGGTATCTTGTGATCCTTTTTAATTACTAAGACTGAGAAATTATGACATACAATTTTTCTTACTATTTTGGAAGTATTTGATACCATTTTGTCATGTAAATAAGTGGCAATTTCAAAGTTCTTCAACATCTGTGTCCGTCCGTGACGCTAACAAATTTCCGTCTGTGACACAGTTTGTTACAGGTCTACCCTTCTCCTGTAAAAAATTAATCTGTTTTCAAATGCTGTGTATCAAACCATGTATCTCACTTACTATTTGACCTGGAAAGCTTGAGGAATATGAAATTGTTTAAATAGAAATTAAGAAGTACTAAAGGTCCGGAGAACCCTATTTCTGTCTTGTCCGTAGTGTTGGAAAAAGACTAATATCTTGTCTGATTTTTATTACTAAGACTAAAAATTCATGACTTAACATTTTTCTTACTATTTTGTAAGTATTTGATACCATTTTTTCATACTAAAGTGTAAATAAGTGGCAATTTCAAAGTTTTGTATGTAGTTAACATTTGTTTCCGTCCGTGACGCTTAAAAATGTCAGTCCGTGACAAAGTTTGTTACCCTACCCCTGTAAAAAATAAGAAATATTTTCAAATGCTGTGTATCAGATATTCAAACCATGTATCTTACTTACTATTTGACCTGGAAAGCATTGGGGAATATGGAGTTGACTAGATAGAAATTAAAAAGAAGCACTAAAAGGTAGAGAACCCTATTTCTATCTAGTCCGTCCGTGACACAAACATTTCCGTCGTTCTATTTTTAGTAACAAACCACCCCTTATTTTTTTTTGTGTATTTCAATATAGTTGATGATTCTCTATAACATTAAACATAAAAAGTTGAATAAATGTCAGTAGTTACTTTTTACAAACTGTTTTTCGCTCATATTTTGCACAAATGTCCGTCCGTGACAAACCGATCAGCCTCTATATACGATGGTCTTACTCTTATAATATATAGGCTGTACCATATTTGGAGTACATGACGACACAAATATGGTACAGCCTATACTTTATAAGACCATCGTATATAGCAAACCAGCTAAGAACTATATTTGATTCTCATTCTTATTTAGTTAATTATTGGTTATTTTGATCTTTTATCATAAAATAATGCAGTTTGTTAGATTTATTTTAATCAAACAACAACAAATGTCCCCCTTTATAAAATCCGCGAACCCATCGAGCTGTTTACCAACTTCCTGCTTCTAATTAATCACGTTCTTTAGCACACACGCACATTTTCAACGCGACTAACGCGATCATCATACGCACTGACGGTATTATTATTTGAATGAATTAAACCCCGCCCCAAACTATACACCATTGTCTCATAATGTATGGGCCTATCAGCTGAAAATCAGCCAAAACCAATCCAATTGCCTACTGACATCCCAAACCACGCCCACTCTATATGAGAATGTATTATAGTTCTCTTATAGTTTGTAGTAAATGTTGTAAGTTGTATCATATTGTATAGTTCTCTTCAATTTATAGTAAAAATGTAAATTGCATCATACTGTATAGTTCTCTTTAGTTTGTAGTAAATGTAAATTGTATCACATTGTATCAGGACCATCTTCAAAGCAGTGGTTTCACTGAATGGTGCTACCCCGAAAAGAAAGCATAAATAAATAAATAAATTAAGATCTCACATTTGTTATTTGTTCCGTGTGATGAGTTCGTGCTACAGTAAGATACAGACAATGACCAACATGGGTAAAGATTCACCACTAGCTCACCCTTCAAAAGATTATGAGGACTAATGGTTTACTATTTATGGGGGAGTGGGGGGGGGGACAAATTTGAGACTTGTATGCTAAAATCACCTACCCCCCCCCCCCCCCTACAGCTGAAACTGAAAATTACATGACCCCCCCCCCCCCCCCCCCACCAAAAAAAAATCAACTTGTCACATACATGTACTTAAGGGGCTGTCTTTTACCTTTGGAATTTGTTCATGAATACTTTAGAAAATTCAGTTTGTGCCCTATCTGCTCTCTTAAATCAAAAGATTGAAAATGTCCATCTTTTACAGATTGACCTTTTTTCTTCAATCTATTAGATTGATTTTAGATTGAAAACATGATAAAAACTTGTGACAATGCGTAGCTTTGAGTCAATCTGGAAAAAGATTGATACATATTACTGCACTCTACACGTGTGTTTGTACCGTCAATCTCGACTAAAGTGTCAATCTAGAAAAAGATTGAATTCAACACATGCGCAGTTATAGGTAGGTCATATTGGTTTCGTAACACTTTGGATTGTATATTTATACATTTCAACTAATGATTCGATCTGCAACATTTAAATGGCAAGTAAGAACATTAATTTACACAAAAACTTACACATGAACAATTTTTTTGGAGAATGTTAATAAAAAGCCAAATGATAGTGTTCTTCTAATTGCCAGTCATTTATTCGTGTGTATGAAAATATCCATCTGTAGGTTTGAAAATATCAATCTTTTACTACAGATTGAAAACATTTCAATCGAAAAACGATTGAAATTTTTTCAATCCAATAGATTAAATAAATAGTTCAATCTAACTTCTGGATTGGAAAATTTTCAATCTAAATCAATCTAATAGATCTATATTTTCAATCTTTTTAGATTGAAACTTTTCAATCCAAAAAAAGATTGAATGTCAATCTTAAAAGTTTGTTCCCTCATGGCAATCTATGAAAGATTGAATTTTCAATCTTTGGAATTAAGAGAGTGAACGGCCATGATACCCCTTCTTTTTATCGTGTGAAATTAGTATTATAGTGAGCGTAGCGAGCCAGAAATTTTGTCATATTTATACATTTTGGGTGGTTTTGTGAGTCTTTATAACCCGACTCAACAAGTTGGAACATTCTGGGCAGAAACGTATAATCCAGTAAAACGTTCTACTTTTGTGAGCATTGGTGCAAAGCTGAGACGAGGTGAAAAGCATGCAATAAATTTGTTTTAATCATAAAATTGGATTTTGTAACATACACCATGTGGCTCTAATTTCTTGACCGTTAATGATTATATAGATCAGGCTTTCTCAACTAGATTTACTGATGCGCCACATTTTAGTTACCAACTTGTTGAAGCTCCACTTGATCATATTTTTTTAGAATTTACAATGGCAAAATTCCCGTTATAACATTAATTTCATACTTTAACATATATGTAGGCAGCATAATAACTAATATTACTCTTTTAAGGCCACATGCGCGCATAGCGCGAGAAAGCGCGATAAAAATTGCTGTATTTATACATCTGACCGTCATAGGCCTATGAAATCTGGCTATATCATGATATGATTTTTTTTTAAAACAAATTTTAACCACTCTCGCGCCACTTAGGATGCCTTGATGCGCCACAAGTGGCGCGCGCGCCACCAGTTGAGAATGCCTGATATAGATGTTTTTCCAACAGATCGTCCGAGGCACAGAAAAGAGTTGCTGTCCAGAAGTCGTCTCATAGTTTGTGAAGTTTATAGGTTTTAAGAAAATATGCACGAAGCGCAGAAAAAAATGGCATTTACACTCGAAAATAGCCTCTAAAATCACCCTATCATCACCATCTTTATAGTTTAAAAAAAGTTACACAACCCCCCTGTTTAAGAATAAAAAGTTACATAACCCCCCTATTTCAACATATGAAAGTTACATGACCCCCCTATAGTTTACCCAACCCCCTCTCCCGCATAAATAATGAACGCTCCCTAAATGATCATTAAATAATCTTGTTTCATTTGAATGATAATTGTCACAATAAAGGTTTAAGGACGGCAACCAGATTCATATGGATTGAAAAACATCCAATGCTTTGATAAGACGCACTTTGTCCGTTCATGGGAGTTGTTCAATGCATTTGCTGACCATGGCTAAACACATTTCCCGAAACACC
The DNA here is from genome assembly GCA_035610835.1 of Ophiura sarsii. Taxonomy (NCBI): domain Eukaryota; kingdom Metazoa; phylum Echinodermata; class Ophiuroidea; order Amphilepidida; family Ophiuridae; genus Ophiura; species Ophiura sarsii. The sequence goes on from CM069453.1 coordinate 41,365,687, forward strand.
GAATTGACACGCGGGGAAGTAAACAATCAAACGGTGAGAAGTGGCCTATTGTTATCTGATAATTGGTTTGCGTAACTATTGACTGAGTAACAAAGAGTGCCACTGTACCGTTTAAGCGTTATTGACTTCTTTAATCAATAATCAATAATGGCCCTGTTACTTTTTGCGAGCCGGAAGCCAACTATTTTTCTACCACGACTAAGTCTCTTGGAAATTCGTTATTAGTTTTTACTATGATAAAAGTCTTCCAGAAATATAATAACTAAATTTGTGTGTCAACGAACGAAAACAAACAAATATTAGTGAAATTACATTTAGAAAGTCATTTTGGTACCACTGCCACAGAGCTATAAAAGTGAACTATGGTTACATTTTCAGAGGGGATGGGGTAGGGGCATGGAAGTTCCGATAGCGGAGATATTCTTTAGCTGCCGAACAAGACTTAACTTTTTTTGTTTAGCTGCCATTTCCCCTTCATGTTGTATTGCATTACTTTATATTGAGTTAGATGGGGAAGAGTTTTGTGCCATTTATTTATACATACTTTACTTGTCCTGAATTCTGAGACATAGAGAACCAGTTTATTTCACGGGCCAAACAGCTTTATGCAAGGTGTGCTTTAAGTTTTGGGGTTTTCCATCAGGAAACTTTTTTTATTTTTCAAAAAAAAGAAAAAAAGGAGGAGGACTCTAAAAAGGAAGTGGGCAGGGATGTTAAACATGATTTTTTATATATTTGGCCTTAACTTAAAAGAAATATTATACACAAACAGAAAAAGAATATAAGTAAAAAGTTTTAACGGGTTCGCCGTCGGACAAGTTTTGAAAAAGAATATTTGAGCTGCTCTTAATTCAAGAAATCTATTCCAAGCTGAAAATAGCGATCAAAGTGTCAATGAATGAATTACATCTTGGGAAATGTAACATTTCATGTGATATCTATTAAATAATCATCAGTCTATTCAAAACAAGACAGTCACAAGTTTTTCTCAACCATGGCAACTAGCTGCAACATGGCAACCTGCACCACAACAACTTCAAACCTATACTCCGGCAACACTGCAGCTGAAATGGATTTAATAGCCATTGATCTTTATAAATTCTATGACACCCATCATCTTGCTAATTTACATATCTCCTCTCACTAACTAAGCACTATAAACCAATCATCCTTTATTGTCCAGATTAGAACTGGATTCACTTTGCCTTGGACCCTGGAATAATTTGGATGTGCTCCACTTATCTTCATGCACAGGTATGCCAAATCATTTTTAGTTTGATCTGTATTGGTGAATTGTTGGTGAATTGTTGGTCAATTTCGGATGCAAATGCACCCTTTTATAAAAAAAAATGTGTGTGTTTTTAATCCATGCTTTTTAATGCTTAAATCGTATCTGTATATTATTACATTGTACATGTATATTTATTTATCTTTTAACCTATCTTTAATGTACTTTGTACTTTGATTGGTATTTTTTATTATGCTTATCTTTTATATTATAAAATTCCTGTACAGCGCATTGATCATGTTTTTAGAAATGCGCTTAATAAATCACGTTTTCATTCATTCATTCATGACAATAATATATTATTTGCAGTTTATTTTTCATACATTCAAGAATGTTTCGAAACTGTTTGGCTTTGGGATATTTTGATTCAGAAACCTTATACCTGAGACGAATATACCTGAGTATTTTCGTCTCAGCTTATACTAGTTTTAGATAGAATTCAGAGACTTTCCTTTGACTAAGGATTTTCCAGAACACCACAAGTGTCAAGGCTACTTGGCGCAGTACAGGCTGGGTCCATTTTTTTCTCGCCAGGTGATACAAACAAACTCTTGTCGTGTTATATGGTAGGGTTAGGGTTCAACCAAACTTAGAAAATGTTTGAAAAATAGAAGGAAAAAATGCTTCTTAACCCATTCATGATTGTTTTGAAATAGAATTTGGCTTTTATATTTGATTCAGAATTACCTTTTAGAGACTTTTGACTTTTTGGTGATTTAGAAAGTTCACCATCATGTTGATGTGATAAAGAGATGTTTTTGTTACCAAATGTATTACCAAATTCATTTACTATAGTTTGAAATGTGTACTAATATCTTATTAATTGATTGCAATTTCATAGTATTCAAACTTGACTGGTGCTGTATTTGTTCGGAATACTCTAGTTGGTTTGAGAAATCCCAGCATTGAGTTATTTATGGCCATGTGTTTTGAACTGACCACCCAAAAAGGGTGGCGGTGTTGCATTTTTGGTGACGAATCTTCCATCTTTCTCTATTAACTCAACAACTAAATGTGGTAGAGCTATAATGGTTTAGGTCTCAATTGAAAGCTTATTTATCTAGCTACACTGTGTGAATAAATCAGGTATTTCCATAACTGTTTGGTTGAGATATGATTGATTATATTTCGAAAGTCAGGGGTGGCGGCAGTGGCGGTGGTGGCGTTGTGTACAATCTCTATAGTGGAGAATATAGATAATGTTCCCAATTCTACGTTCAAATTACAATAACTCCTCATATCTGTATGGTACAAACAGGATTTTGCTCTCATTTTATAAATTGTTTTATATTCTATATAAGTTTCTGTTTCAACAAACGTGTCAACTACAGGGTGTCCCAAAAGTCTATGCACGTTTTTGAAGAGTCATATCTCATAAAATATAAATCATATGGTATAAATGTAACCATATTTTGATAGACGAGATTTGGGAAATTATTTTGATACCCAAAACAACCCTATTGGTGAACCCACAACATTATAAAACTGGTTGAAAGTTTTTAGCCATGTGAGACCCACCAATACCAAATACCACACATTGTTGCTAAAAACAGGTGCGCATAAAAGCAACGTTGCGCATTAGTCACAGTTCACTGCTTACCTTGCAACATTAATGTTATTACCAAACTCGGTCACTCACATCATAAATAGGCGTAGTAGACAACATTGCACAGCAAAAGTCTTCATTCAAGATGGTTTACAGCGAATACAAATTTTATGATTCTACGCTGAAACAAATTCAGTTCAACTTACTCAACAAAAGTTCAGAAAACATTTTAAAGTGAAACGCGCACCAGGAAGAATATCCATTCTTAAGTTGGTGGATACATTTTTGAACACAGGAACTGTGCATGATTTGTCTCGATGTGGTAGAAAAAAGACTGGTAGATCAACAAGTCAAATTGATATCACAAGACATGCAGTAGCCAAAAGTCCAAAGAGATCTATTCGATATGTGATGTGTGTGTTCACTTTTCTGTTACGTTATTCAATTTGTTAGGTCTGTGTTTTTGCGTTAGCACACGTCTCTGTATAAATGAAAAACAATTAAACTAGATTTCACTATGGAAACGGTAATACATATTTTACATCTAGGGTGGCATTACAAGCAGATGTTACTCCAATGTTTGGTATCAAAATTATTTCCCACATCTCCTCTTTCTAAATATGTATTCATATATTCAATACGACTTATATTTTGTGACATACAAAGCTTCAAAGTCGTGCATAGACTTTTGGGACACCCTGTATTACGTAACAATTGTAATCACGAATCGATTGCATTGTCCTTGGCTTTTCCCCTATTGACTACAAAAATACACAGTGAACTTGCCCTAATTCATCGGTTTTACATACATGACTATAACAACAGAATTATTCAACCGATTATAGCAAAATTATACATTTTTGGAAAGCTCTCAAATAGGGGAATTCAAAAATCCTGCTTAAATCAGGATAGGATGAATAGCCAAAAAAATATATGTGAAAACTCTAATAAATATGAAATGTAAATGTTTGCGCTCATTTACTTCCTGATATAGTTACCCTTGACAACCATTATGTTCTGATGGGTAAATTGCATGAGGAAGCAGGCGCGTACGCAGGATTTTGTAAAGGGGGGTGTTTTAGAAATATTAATATAATTATTTCACTATCCATGCCAGAAGTTTTTTGAAATTTTACGGTTGAAAAGAACGCATTTCCTTGCATATTTTTGAACACTCATTGCAGGTTTTTTCTTATTTCAACGTTGCAATTTCTCACCAGTAACTCATGTGTTAACACCAAATCTTAATACTTTAGACTGAGTTCCAACCTAAAACATCATTATATAGGCCTACAGTAACGTAATCTGCAGGCATTGGTTTTACCGGCGATCTCATTGGTCCAATGTGTGTCACATGACACGGCAGTGGCGAAGCTAGGTTAGGCCTATTCATATATGGGGGGGGCAAGAAATGAAAATGAGCCGACAAGATTTTGTGAGTGAACAAATGCGAGCGTAGCGCGCAAAAATTTTTGAGTTTACACCTATTTTTTGCCCGATTTAGCTACATTTTGACTCTTAACAAGCTTTGTACCAAAGAATATTGCATTTTGGGAAGACATATGCGCGCGTAGCGGGCGAACAAATTCCATCTGTGTACTTTGACCATGATTCCTTTGGTCAAATGAACCGACAGTGCCAATCTCAACCGACACGACGTCAATTGGTGGGGCGGTCGCCCCCTTCTCTGGCTACGCCACTGTGACACAGGTTATTCTCCCTTTCAAGTTTAACAGACTGACAGAAAAAAGCATCGATGCCTAATAATCTCTTCAATTTAGTTTCTTTTAGTTTATCTATATTTCTCTTTTCATTTTTATCCTGTCTTTTCCCTTCATATTCTCTTATTTTTCTTTTCACCCGGCTTGGAGGGGTGTTTAATACATGTGATTAACCCTTTGAACCCTAGCTGTTCTCACCTGTTTGTAACCCTCAAGAAAAGGGAACGGAACATTTTCGACTTTACATTTATTTGTGCTATGATTGAGGTACATTTCTGCTTTTAATTAAACAAGCTCCTACTCCCATCCATTTTTGAGACATATCTGCGCGTAGCGCGCAATTTTTTTTCTCGTTTGTGTACTTTAAACCATCATAATTCCATGATTCCTCTTGTTAAATGAACGGACAATGCCAATCTCAACAGACATACAGTCAATATTGGAGGGGCAACCCCCCGTGACCCCTCTGGTTACGCCACTGCCTCTCCCCTGTCTCCGTTGTCCGGGCCCCGCTCTTCCTTTCTCTTTTTCCTTCTCCTTTCCCTTCTCTTTTCCTCTCCTTTCCCTTCTCTCTCCTTCCCCTTTTTAATTTTTTTAGGACAGACCCAAGGGGGGTGTTTCACACCCAAATCACCCCCCCCCCCCTGCGTACGCGCCTGCGGAACTAATATGAACAGTAAAATGATGATTGGGATAGGAATAAAAAAAAATTGAGCTTTAATCAAAATATGAAGAAGAAAAAAAAAATCGATATTCTTTGAACATTCTTAATCACAAGATGTTACCATTAGGCCTCTCACAATCGATTTTGAGTTTCCTGTTGCCGCCCGCGTCCAAAAACGGGCCGCGTCACTTACTTTAATTTACACTTTCTGCCGCAAAAAGTGATGTTTCTTCATCAAAATTCACCTTTTTTTACCCGTTTTGTTACTACAAATCACGAAGTTCGCGATCCATATCGCCGTATAGCTAGCAACAGTGTTCGAATTTGACGGTATCGCAGGCTAATGCTACACAATTTCCACAAACTGCTACGCAATTGTCCAAAATGCATCGTTAACAGTGCGATGCATTATTTTCTGTGAATTAATTTAATGATCGGTTATTGTAATTAATCTCAACTTGATTTATACATTTTTCTTATAGATACTATTAAAACAATAAATTGTCTTCCAAATGACACTAAATATACTCAATTGCGATGTATGGTTTGAAAAATATAAGCATTTTAATGGCAAATAAGCCCAAAAATGTGACAAATCCTTTCTAGGGTCCCAAACCCTTTCTAGGGTCCCAACTTAAGAAATGTGACCAGGATGCTGTGTTTGTTTTGGTTGGGATTGGGATACCACTCATACAATTATGTAAAATCTCTCTGCTATTATTCAATCTTAGCTATTATGATTAGGGTTTGTTTGGTTTGGTTTGGTTATAAGTCTCATTTTATCCTAGTCTCTTATTATTCATCGCCATTTTAGAGTACTATTCATTGTGACCTTAACTGAAAAGAAATATTATACACAACAGAGAAATAATATTTTAGCTCTTAAATTCAAGAAATCTATTCCAAGTTGAATAGTGATTAAAGTGTCAATGAATGAATTACATCTTGGGAAATGTAACATTTCATGTGATATCTATTAAATAATCATCAGTCTATTCAAAACAGGACAGTCACAAGTTTTTCCCAACCATGGCAACCTGCAACATGGCAACCTGCAATGTGGCAACTTCAAACCTATACTCCGGCAACACTGCAACTGAGATGGATTATAGCCATTGATCTTTATAAATTCTATGACACCCATCATCTTGCTAATTTACATATCTCCTCTCACTAAACCAAGCACTAACCATTCATCCTTTATTGTCCAGATAATAGGCCTGGCTGGATTCACTTTGCCTTGGACCCTGGAATAATTTAGATGCGCTCCACTTATCTTCATGTACAGGTATGCCAAATCATTTTTAGTTCTGTGGTGACAATAATATTGTTTGCAGTTTATTTTTCATACATTCATGAATGTTTTGAAACTGTTTGGCTTTTGGATATTTTGATTCAGAAACCTTATACTAGTTTTAGATAGAAACATTTCAGAGACTTTTTGACTGTTTGGTGATTTATAAAGTTTGCCATCCATGTTGATGAGACTTACACTAGAGATGATATTTGGTTCCCAAATTTATAACCAAATTCATTTACTAGTTTGAAAATACTAATTAATGAACATACATTTTCTTTTTGGTGTTTAATAAATTTAATTTTGAATGTATCATTGCATAGGCCTTGCAAACACTTGGTCAGTGATAGTATTTATTATACATACAATTCTTCAGACAGAAATCAATGAAATCACTGGTTTACAATTTAGTTAGAGGCATGTATTTAATGTTGCGCATGTGATTGATTATTTGCCTTGATTCTTATGTCAAACTGGTCAAGTGCCTAGGATTTCCACTTGAGAGGATTAGTTACAGTCATCACCTTTAATATTTATTGATTATTGATTATCAGCGTTTGAAATAAGACAAATAAATTGGTTATCTGGCAGATAACCTAGGTTGAGATGTTGGTTATCCTCCGACATTTTTGGATATCCGGATTTTTTTCAGTTGTTCACTTTAGTTTGTTTTCTGTTGTTCGTGCCACCGAAGAAAGTATTGTACCAATGCTTGTTTCACCATTTTGCAAACCCCAAAGAGAACTATCACCGTTTATGGTTTATAAAGACAAAGTTATAAGCATTGAATACTGAAATTAATTTAATCGCGCTTCCAAGGCACTCGTAAGATGAGGCACCCACTTCATCCTCAATCACAGCGACATGATTCAGTTCATACAATGAGATTGAATCATAGGGGTTAGAGATTCATAGCCATCTAAACACGTGGCTTCTTAAAAGTGTGAATACAAATTATATTTTCCTATACACAGACCGTCGGTCCGGCGAAAAAACAACAACCGGGCTCTATAAAAGTGCTAACATATTCTCGATTGCAGCGACATGGTTCAGTTCATACAACGGGAGAAAATGATAGTGCATGGTCAGAGATTCATTGCTATCTAATAAACCAATCAGATTTATTATTACAAATTACAACAGAAGTATTAATTCGTGAAATTATGGAATTTTCAGCTCAAATTAACAGTTACTATTTAATTATACATTTTGGTGCCAACAACATTTTGGTTATCCGCCAGATGATCGGCAAGGAAAAACTTGTTATCCGCCGGTAAATTTGGTCATTTTGGATGAACGGATGACAGCTATTTCGAACTATTGATTATAGCTCTTTATTAGTCTCTTTGAACAATTTGGACACCCATCCAGAAACAGTGCTATTGATTATGTATAATTTTATAAAGAAAAAGGTTTTTGATACATAGCAGAGTTTATGACTTTGACTGGTTGGTGTTTGGGTTGCTTGGCAACCAGTATGAATGGAGCATGCCTAATAAGCATTCAAAATTGCACTTGAACACATTGATCAGTGCTGCCAACATGGCAGTTTGGCCGCGCAATTGGGCTACTTTTGAATAGTGCGCCGCGGAATGAAATGGTGTGCCGCGGTTTGCCAAAAATTGGGTTACTTTCAGCAGAGGTGGCTCCTGGGGCACTCAACTTTTGTTTTGGTAGTATGTCACCAAGGGTCTCAAAAAGGGGGGAGGGGGCTTCGGAACTGAACTGAGAGAATTTATATGACAAAAAATAGGGTCTTAAGAACCCAAAATATCCCCCCTCCCCACCGAGATTTGAACCAAGGACCAACGGCACACTGGACTTGGGATTTTCCAGTACACCATGAGTGTCAATTAGGCTACTTGGCGAGGTATACTGCGGCAATAATAAAGGAGTAGATCATTATTTTCAGTGAAAAACTTCCACGCTGGGTGATACAAACAAACTCTGTCATGGTATATTGTGGTATATGGTACGGTTATGAACTGGTTTGTTTTCAAATTTATTTAGTCAGAATGCACATTTTTGTGATTATTGAATTTTAAATAAAATGGGGTCAAAAGGGGGTCTTAAGAACTAGCAGAAGAGGGTGAAAAAGGGCATCTTCAGGGCGGCACATACCTACATGTATACCCCTTTCCAATGTCAGTGCCCCCCCCCCCCCCCCCCCCCCCGGAATGTGGCCACGGGCACATTATCAAACAGGTATTATCCTCCATTCTTACTAATTACATGGTCAATATTTATTTCAATAGCCCAAGAGGATGCTTTTCAGACCTTTAGTACTCTACAACTGAGGTGAAATGATCATTCAGGCGCATCAATAAATCAAAACTTAATTAGCTTTAGTCTCTCGTATTGATTGCGCCCTGCAGGCGCGGATACAGGGGCTGGGCCTGACGGGCCTCCCCCCCCCCCCCAAAGAAAAAGGAAAGAAAAAAGTGAAAGAGAAAGATCAAGAAGAGGGGGGAAAAGGAGATATGAAACGAGAGCATCAATGATGCAGAAGCTGACTACAGCTGAGAATTTGGGAAAATTCATAACTCATGTCTATATATGAAGAGCGTTGTTGCAAAAGGGCTATGGTGCATTTTTTTCAAAAATGATTTTACTATAGAAATGTATAGGGGAAAATCTTATGTTTCAAGGAAACAAAGTCATTTTTTTTCAAAAAGACATTTTTCAAAAAGTCATTTTCAAAAAGTCATTTTTTTTCTCATTGTAAACAGTCATTGAAGTTGCAAAAGGGCCTGTGTCCAGAATTAAATCGGGATACAGGCCCTTTTAAAACAAAACAACAACTTCAATAGTTTACAATGAGATGTAGGTCTTTTTGAAAAAAAATGACTTTATTTCCTTGAAACATATGATTGTATCATTTAACATTTCTGTATCAAACTTCTTCTTTTTTAAATGATTAAAATAAATGATTTTTTCTTTAAGTACAAACAGATGGAGTTTTGTTGCAAAAGGGCCTACATCCAAATTTTCAAAAAATGTAAACATGATTTTTGTTTGTTTTTGAAAACTAGCGCATTTGGAATGTATTTCAATTTAAATTAGTATGTAGTGTACCTCTTTCATAATCCATTCAGTTTTTCAATTGCTCAACTTGAATATTTAGAAACGGGTTTTTTTAAACTTTTTCTCAATAAGAGCCAAAGTGGATGCAGGCCCTTTTGCAAAAAACCTCTTCATATTGTAAACCACTATAATCTGTCCAGCATATAACAAATGATGCAAAGCTCGAATCCATATTATATCTTACATGAAACAAGAATTATATATATATATTATTATGCATTCACCGTTCACCGTGTAAGCACATTTGCCCTTCTATATGCTTCGGTTGAGATTTCAAGATCAAGAAATAGTCTCTTTCTGATATTAAAACAAATTATTGCCAAACACCTTGGATATTAAATGGTGCGACCTAATGGTAGATGATTGTTCTCTTTTGTAATGTGTGAAGGTTCAATAAATAATATGTACAGAGATGAATAACTTCGGTACATAACAATGGCAAAATACAAACACCTATTTTATGAAAATATGCATCATTTAATGAAAATAATAATATTTACAGGTCACCAAACTCCCATGGCCCCTGGATCTTAGGCCAAGTAAAAATAAAACTAGTTTCTCGTGCTAACTTTTTGAAAAAAGGAAGATGAGTTTGTTTTTTTCTTCTTCCCAAAATGGCGAATGCCCCTTTTTCCAAAACTGGTTTCGCTTTTTCCAACATGGTGGAAATGTTTTTGCTTCAAAATGGCTGCCACTTTTCTAAGACTAGCTTTATAACCTTAAAATGGGTACATACTGGAAACTGCTCGCGATATTTTACATGTTTATTTTAATACTAGGCGGTCACCCGGGGTTTGTCGGTTCTCGGGTTTGGGCGGTCACCCGGGGTTTGTCGGTTCTCGGGTTTGGTGGTTTGTAGAATGCATGCATAAAGCCCGATCGGACAAACTTTGAAAATTCGACCCTTAGACGACCCTTGACCCGGACGACCCAAGAAAAGCAAAACCGTTTTATTTTTTCCACGCTCGACTCGTATTCGGGCTTCCCGTCACCGAGTTTAAGCCAGATCGGACAAACTTTGAAAATTGGACCCCTAGACGACCTTTGACCCCGGACGACCCAAGAAAAGCAAAGCCGTGTTATTTTTTCCACACTCGACTCGTATTCGGGCTTCCCGTCACCGAGTTTAAGCCCGATCGGACAAACTTTGAAAATTCGACCCTTAGACGACCTTTGTGACCCCGACTTTTGACCCCGGAAGACCCGACAAACGCTAACCCGTTAAATTTTTGCCACGCTCGCCTCGCATCGAGCATTGTGATCACCGAGTTTAAGCACGATCCGACCAACTTCAAAAAGTTGACCCCTAGATGTCCTTTGACCTCGTATGCTCTAGCGAATGCGCTCTTGCGGGGACTGAACAAACAGACACCGAGTTTCTCATCACCGAGTTTAAGCCCGATCGGACAAACTTTAAAAATTTGACCCCTAGATGACCTTTGACCCCGGACGACCCAAGAAAAACAAAGGCGTATTATTTTTTCCACGCTCGACTCATATTCAGGCTTCCCGTCACCGAGTTTAAGCCCGATCGGACAAACTTTAAAAATTCGACCCCTAGACGACCTTTGACCCCGGAAGACCCGACAAACGCCAACCCGTTTTATTTTTGCCACGCTCGCCTCGCATCGAGATCACCGAGTTTAAGCATGATCCGACCAACTTCAAAAAGTTGACCCCCATATGACCTTTGACCCCTATATGACCTTTGACCTCGTACGCTCTAGCGAATGCGAACTTGCTCTTGCGGGGACCGAGCTGCACCCACCCACTGAGTTTGAACGCCGCCCGACCCCGGGAAGGCAACGAAAAAGCGCGCACAGACAGACAGACAAACAAACAGACCAACAAAAAAACAGACAGACAGAGAGTAGAGTATTATTATATAGATAACACAAGGATTTATTCTCTATTTTTTCTCTTTCAGGAATACAAAGCTAAATAAGAAAAGATGTGTATTCTAGATTTACAAAATATCAGTGTGATCTCGGGAATATCTTGATAAATAAATCAGTTCCAGCCAAAAACGACAAACAAATGTTCCGAAGGCGAAGACCACACTGGTATTTTAAAACACCAGTTTTACTCACGGTTTATTTATATCATCTGATGCAGATACAGTTTAATTTGTATCATGTTTTGATATTAACAGTTTGCCTGTTATGTTGTTCTTTCATTTTAACAGTTTTTTTTTTAAATATTGACACGTTCTCCATTGACAACATCAGTGTGATCTTGAGAACATTCAAAAAATAAAAATTGAAGAAAAAGAATTTAAAAAAAAAAAAGAATTAAAAAAAATTAGAAAACAAAATTTGAACAAAATTTGAAGAAAAAAACTATTTTTTTGACGTGGCGGCCAAAATGGATGCGCACGCGCGGGGAAGAGAAACTACTATTTTTTATTTGGCCTTTTAAATGGTGCGCCACTTTGACTTTGGTAATGCCACAAAAACCAGTTGGCGAATTGGCGTTCTCTTCTGGATGGTTCAATAAGTAACAATAACATCTACCGAGGTGATTGGTTTAGGGGAATATTGAAAATAAGATAGGCTTTTCTTCTGCTATCAAAATAGTACTACTACATATAGTTTAACCAGAGAGATATTACACCTCCCTGGTTAAACCATACGAATGCTAGACACTTCGCCTCCAATGAATTCCGCCTCCCGAAAATGTTGCCTCCTGCAAATATTGCCTCCCGTAAATTTTGCCTGCCGTGAATTACGCCTACGTACAACTTCGCCTCCCTATTTATTCCGCGTGCTTGGCTGAACATTGATAGCAGCGTCGGCGCGGTCGGGCCTCGTGTAAGCCTATTGATTATGTGGTACCGTTGCAAATACGACTGGTATGTAGACCGGAGTAGACATACTTGAAATTGTTTAGCGTGCATGACTGAACGGAAGTATAGCCATACAGCGCAGCGGTTTGCCCTGCTCGTCAGTGCCCCGATTGTGCCCGGCCGCGTGCCTTTGGACGGACCCGTGGCTCGTGATGATGGCGGCGTGTGTCCCAGTGAAAGGTGTTCTATAGTTGTATTCCTTATCAATCAGCATATATGCATTTTGAGTTTGACAGTAAGCCCTGTGTCTATATAATGAACAATTATTATGTTTTGAGGTGTCCAAGTCTGGTATAATATAGGATCCAAAACATAATCATGATACTGAAAACGGATGTATTGGTCTCGCTATCGGACTGAGTTCCAAAATTAAAATTAAAAACTCATAGCTCGACCACTATCATGACTATGGTTTCAATCCAATGTTTTTACCAAGATCTCATCTTTATTGTTCGGCACAAAGCTCAATTATACAGATCTATCAATTGTTGGTGATGTTAAATACAGCAAATCTATGAAGCAATGTTCTGCTTGAGCATGTTCAGGGATCATTTAGGCTATACCATAGGCTTAAGTGTACGATGGCGTGTGTATGAGATGTGTACCTTATTTATTTCCAGAGATACAGCGAGCTGAATACATGCCCCATAAAAACGCGTGCACTTGGTGAATTTGACAATAATGTTGTTATTCTTTACTGTGTGGGGAATCGTGAAATAATAGGATGGAAAAGTAAAATATTAAATGACGCGGGCATATATTTTTCTAAAATAAAACGTAGATTTTAAGAAAGAGAATTACTTTAGCTTTATGTGGACACGTGTATGGCATTCATACTTTATACACAGCTCAAGTTAGCTCAGTAGACACACAGTTGGTTGAGATGCGTCCTATACCAGTACACAGCATCGATTTGGATGTTTTTCGCTATACGAAAAGTGACCCCATGAATTCAATATAAAAGTAACAAACACTTCAAACAATTAATAATGTTGACATTGAACTTTTGTTTTATTAATCGTAGTCATCGGGCAATCATTCAAACAAATATACAATTATACACAAATTTGATGATAAACAAACAAACAAACACAATCAAGTTAATGAATCCATATTAATTCAACAAATCAAAACAACAATCATTGCAAAAAGGGGATTGAATAAGGTCAAATTTCACTATGATTTCATAATTTAATTAGCAAGCATTGAAACGTGTTTTCTGTCGTCTCACATAACCGAAAAACATAAATCAGCTAGTGTTATTCTAGGAATTTCAACCATAACCATGATAACCGGATTGTGCGTCCCTTAATTTATTTACAGTTGAAAATGACATAATGCTCTTCCGTGTATTTCAAAGATGTCTTAAACATTATCCACGCGTCTGCAGACAATCCAAAATTGCACAAAATGTTTCAAAAATATCTTAATTATTGAATGTCATTTACCATATTTGGAATATCATAATGTAAAATGCATTCAAATAAGTACAAACATGCCTATTATCTGTTCTGTTAGCCTTGAGATAGACATGAGAGTTAAAAAAGAGGTTTCCGAGAAGTATATGTTTTTTGTACCGTGGTTAAACCAATAGCCGCGTGGAAAGTGTTCAAACTTAAAGTTAAAGAACTCCAGATTGGCCATTTAACAAGCAATTCAAACAATTAATGTTGACATTGAACTTCTGTTTTATTAATCGTAGTCATCGGGCAATCATTCAAACACATATACAAGCTATACATAAATTTGATGATACACAACCAAACACATTCAAGTTTATAAATCCACATTAATTCAACAAATCAACAATCATTACAAAACGTCGGAGGGGATTGAAGAAGGTCGAATTTCACAATGTTTTCACAATTTAATTAGCCAGCATTGAAACGTGTTTTCTATCGTCTGTCGCATAACCGAAAACTTATAAATCAGCTAGTGTTATTCGAAGAATTTCAACCATAACCGGATTGTGCATCCCTTTATTTATTTTAAACAGTTGAAAATGACATAATGCTCTTTCGTGTATTTCAAGGATGTCTTAACATTATCCACGCGTCTGCAGACAATCCAAAATTGCACAAAATGTTTCAAAAATATCAAAATTATTGAACGTCATTTACCATATGTGGAATATCATCATGTAAAATGCATTCAAATAAGTACAAACATGCCTATTAGGAATTTCAACCATAACCGGATTGTGCGTCCCTTAATTTATTTTAAACATCAGTTGAAAATGACATAATGCTCTTCCGTGTATTTCAAAGATGTCTTAAACATTATCCACGCGTCTGCAGACAATCCAAAATTGCACAAAATGTTTCAAAAATATCTAAATTATTGAATGTCATTTACCATATTTGGAATATAATCATGTAAAATGCATTCAAATAAGTACAAACATGCCTATTATCTGTTCTGTTAGCCTTGAGATAGACATGAGAGTTAGAAAAAGGTTTCCGAGAAGTATGTTTTTTGTACCGTGGTTAAACCATTAGCCGCGTGGAAAGTGTTCAAACTTAAAGTTAAAGAACTCCAGATTGGCCATTTAACAAGCAATTCAAACAATTAATGTTGACATTGAACTTTTGTTTTGTTAATCGTAGTCATCGGGCAATCATTCAAACACATATACAAGCTATACACAAATTTGATGATACACAACCAAACACATTCAAGTTTATAAATCCACATTAATTCAACAAATCACTAATCATTACAAAACGTCAGAGGGGATTGAAGAAGGTCGAATTTCACAATGTTTTCACAATTTAATTAGCAAGCATTGAAACGTGTTTTCTGTCGTCTCTCGCATAACCGAAAACATAAATCAGCTAGTGTTATTCTAAGAATTTCAACCATAACCGGATTGTGCATCCCTTAATTTATTTTAAACAGTTGAAAATGACATAATGCTCTTTCGTGTATTTCAAGGATGTCTTAACATTATCCACCCGTTGGCAGACAATCCAAAATTGCACAAAATGTTTCAAAAATGTCAAAATTATTGAACGTCATTGATCAATAGTTTTTACAGTTTGGGTATATCGGAATCCCTCTTTATTTGTTTGAGTTTGTTCAGTTAGTTATTTACTGGATGAGGAAGAACGTTTGATGCTCTGATCGAGTTGTTGAAGAAACGCCCAACGAAAGCTGGGGGTTTACGTGGAAAGTTATCAATATCATACAACTTGGACGTCGGTCGCGTTTGATCTCAATCACTTTTCAAAAATCCCGCCAACTGTTTGTAAACCGTGTAGATTAAAGTTAATCACCGACAGATTATAACTTTTCTATAGAATGAAAGACAGTGCTGTATATAACGATAAGAGATAATCGTTTACTATAATCTTGACTCGATACTTATTATCACCTTATTGTCTCCTTGAATTGGCATACCACACATTCACTAAAAATAAACGATATTTATAATCTTTTTCCAACCGAATTTGACTGTAGGCCTAATGTATCAACATGTTAAAATGAACACACGCAAAAAGAAAAGAAAAACAAAAAGCAGTATTATATTATCCAAATTAATATATAGTATACTAAATCAACTAAACTATTGTATATTACATTTAAGAACATAGGCCTATACTTAGAATAACTTTAAATTATACTTTTTGAAATACTTTTTGAAAACAATTAATAACATTATAAGGCCGTCTTCATAATTATATTCAAGTTTATTTAAAGTGCATGAAATTGATAACACGATAAAACTGAGATTAAAATACCTAAAAATTCAAACCGGTTCATGGAAAGTAAGATTGAGATATTGGTTATTTTACAGAATGCGTGTATAGGTATTTAGAGCAGTATCTCCGAGTTTTAATTAAGCCGTTACAAAGTTTGAAAGAAGATTCAAATCTTAATATCTTCAATGTGAATGTGTTGCAAATGGCGATTTGGTTCGCTCCATGCCATTTCATGTCTATGATGAATATAAAACATAGTTGATATTTCAGAAAATACGAAAGTAGCACTGGACATATGAAACAAATTTACCAAATCGGGGGCTGAAATTGAACCTGTGTCTCCCGCATGGAAGCCCACTTCCTATGAAACTATATAGCAGGAAAGGTGATAAATGTAATAGGAATGTGTTTCGATTTTAATTTATTTTCGTGGCTATGTAGAATTTATGGTAATTCGTACATGTAGTACACAAAAGCGATATAGACCTATTATTTCTATATAAAACATATATTTGTATGGACAACTGCAAATGGCGGTCGATGGTCATGGCTTACCGACGAGAGTGTCATGCCTGAGTATTTAATGAAAATGAGCAGGAAGTATAAGTGTTCAAATGCAGGCTTGATCTTTCTCACTCAGTGGTCTTCTATAATAATGGGCACATTTTATTGACAACTTTTCTATATTCTTATGTTTAGTGCAATACTTTTATTATGGAAAGCAGGCTTTCCTATAACCCTTTTATTAGCCATGTGATACATTGGTTCTATCAAGGAGTTGGTTCCATGCAGTTGTATTTTTTCATTGTAGGCCTATTTGTTTGTTTTGGGCAAACTGCAATGCCTTCTAATCTGGCTTTATCTGTATGCTTATCAATGTTGTTTATCAACGCGGGGAGAGAGATTAAAATAAAAATAAAATGAATGAAATTAAAATATTGCTCTTGTTGGAACAGTTTTAGAGTTAGAGCCTAACCACCAACCCCAAATGTTAAGCCAAGCCGCACGCATTAATTTCAGTACTTGCAATGGCCATACAGCACGGGCGTTAACGGCTCTCACCACCGCCGCGCTACGGTCATGTTCTGCCAAGCACGCATAATAATTCCAGGTAGGCCGTAGGGCCAACTTGCAAGGGAAATAACCACGGGCACATCACCGCATAGAGGCAGGACACCCGTCGCGCAGTGGCGCCTCGGTGTTCAGCCAAACACAGGCACGCATATCCCGTGCCGAATTTGATGACCCAGTTGCGTTATAGTATTGTAAAATCCCTACCACCGGCAAGTATTGTAGTCCCTGCCACCAGTAAAATATGGAAAGGCCCACGGCCCCACATTGAACAAGCGCCCTAATAATACTTCAAGCCGAGGAGTGTTTGCTTGAAAAATATATAATATATAATTTGTTTGGAAATTTGAGTCCGTAGATGTATAATTTACACATGATAGGCCTACAAACGTAAACAAGTATAGTCCGTATCCAAATTAAAGTTACAGCGTCCATATTTCTATACTTTAATCTTTACCAAAAGGCCGGTACCCCGGTACAAACCGTCATATTCCCACCATCCATATTTGTTACTTATTTCTCTACCATCAGAGTTCAGCAGAGTTCAGAGTTTTTATTAACCAAACATATAATCATCATGCATCCATCGAGAGTTTAATTAATTTGTTTGGTATGGTACGGGGGAAACCTGCAACTTCACGCTATGAATTATACCCACCAGCCCCTTGGATTACCCCGTGCATAACTTAACCATATCCCTGGGCCATCGGCGCCCGTATACCGGTCGTAGATAATTGGGGTTGTTCTACGGTACGCGCGGGGATAGGGGCCTACTGTATTTGCCGGGTACTTTGACTACCACTCAGGGGTTTAAAACAGAAACCCTGTTCTACGGGCCCGGCGAATTTATTAACCGTGTCCGTATTAAACTAACATTTGGCCAAACACTGCATACATTGCTGTACAATGTACATGTGCATGTGTTTACTATATAACCTTTACTCGTCAATGCTGAGACTAGGTATAATTATTAGTCTCAGGGCAAAGGTATCACACGTTTGTTACGGTAAATAACATCGCGGCCCGGCCGACACATTTTTAAAGAAATTAGTGAAAAGAACTTCACGTGCAAATGATTACCGACCAAATAATCTTTTGGTTTGTCAAAATACGGCACAATTGTAACATATATATTTGAGTTTTACGGTCATCTTCAAGGTGGAAACTCCAAATTAAACATATAAAACACAGAACAGAGATGATCTTTTTCCGTCGACTATAATAATAAGCCTAACCACCAACCCCAAATGTTAAGCCAAGCCGCGCGCAATAATTTCAGGTACTTGCAGTGGCCATACAGCACGGGGTGTTAACGGCTCTCACAACCGCCGTGCTACGTCATGTCAGCCAAGCACGCATAATAATTCGGCCTACTTGCAATGGAAATAACCACGGGCACATCACCGCATAAGAGGCAGGACACCCGTCGCGCAGTGGCGCCTTGGTATGTTCAGCCAAACACAGGCACGCATATCCCTTGCCGAATTTCCCCCGTGCCTCTCCCGGCTATTAGTTGCGGAGTGTCGATAGCCGCTTATAAATTAATTATTAAAACATGACTAATAAACAAAGGAAAGTGTATCCGTGTATAAGGAACCAAAATATCCAACGATCACAATATTAAGAGAAGAAACACATATAACAACTATTCAATCACTGTCAAAAGCCAACAAAATTTACACCAGTCGTATTATAATTTCTTTGAATTGGTTCAAGTTCTGCTTATCACTTGCAATCGGCATACATTAAAATGTATTTTCTCACTTTGAAAACCGTGCTATCGGCATACATTAAAATGTATTTTCTCACTTTGAAAACCGTGCTAAACGCACATGTTCGATTGTATGAGAAATAATTACACACATATATATCGAACAGTTCGAACTTGTAATCATTGTTACGATATTTAATGTACATGTATACCCAACAACATCTTGTGTGCTGTACCGGGGTACATGTACTCATGCATAATAGATTTACAACCGGGCCGCCACACAGATCTTGTGATCATGTGTGACATTGTGTATGCATGATAGATTTACCACGGCCGCATTGAGACACAGATTACATTGATCCATCGCTCGTGCTGATTTGCGGTATAAATAGGGAGGCGAGTTTGTACGTAGGCGAATTTCACGGTGGGCAATACTTACGGGAGGCAACTTGTACAGGAGGCAACATGTACGAGAGGCGAAGTGTCCTGTTTCCAACCATACATAGCCTAGGCTACATAGCCTAGGCTATAGGCTACATAGCCTAGGCTATAGCCTATAGGCATAGGGCTAGGCTGGGATGTTCGTAGTCCCAATAGTGACCTGTCCTAGGTAGCTGGCTACCTAGGGTCACAAAACTCCCTATTGACTGTTCACGTCGCGAAATTCACATCGAGTGTCAGCACTGCCGACTGCCGCTTGATCAAAATTAATTAACACAATGTATTACTAAGAGTTCTAGGAACAACATGTGAGTGCATTTTGATTGATTTAAATCATATTTGATGTGAAAATCTTGAATTAAAAATGTGATTTTCGCGACGTCGTGTGTCTATAGAGGGTGTTGTGGCTATAGTATAGTGAAGCATGAACGATAGTATAGCCACCATTGGCCTTGGGTCTAGGATGTTCGGGAATTCAGTGCTCCCGGGACTCGATTTTGTTTTTCGGGCGGGACTCAGGATTTACGAAAATTGGTAGTCCAGATTTTCGAGGAAGTGAAAACGCAATAAAATCCCGGTGGTTTCAGTCAACATTGACTTTGGGTACGCATGATCGTTCCAAAAATCACGGAAAAGGGGGGTTTTCTGTATCATGTCCGCGGACATTCCACGGACATTTATGTCCGCGATTTCCCAAAATAAGGGGTGTTTTTTGAAACTATGTCCGCGATTTCCCAAAATAAGGGGTCGTTTTGGAAGCTATGTCCGCGATTTCAACAAATTAGGGGTGTTTGTTTTGAGAGGCTATGTCCGCGAGGAAGAAAACAAATAGAATAAGATTTGTTTCATATCAAATTGTCCTGGGAATAGGAAAAAGGGGGTATTTTGAACCAGATGTGTTCGCGTTTTTGCGCAAAAAGGGGGGACATTTAGAAAGTGTCCTTGAAATAGTGAAAAAAGGGGGGTTATTTTCAGACAAAATGTCCGCGTTTTTGTGCGAAAAAGGGGGTCAAATTAGTAAAATTGTCCGCGAAACGCCGTAAATAGGGGGTATTTTAAGATCCTGGAACGATCATGTGTTACCCCTCTGAATATGAAGAGAGAACACCGGGAATAAAATATACTAAATGTCCACCAAAGTGTACTGTACTGTACAGTAGATATGTACTTCTGTTCTCTGTGTTGTCTTCAGTTCATTTGCCTTTTATTATTGTCAAATCTGCACCGGTTTTAATCAGCTTCCGGACATTAACATTACATATTAAAATCGCGATTCGTTCAAGATTTACCATCAGAATAATTTTGTGTACTACCAAAATGCATAAAACTTTCATAAGTGCAACCAAATGTGCACAATGAAGCGAATTTTAGAGCAACATCGTGCGTACGGCGTAAACACACACCGCTGGCGATGTGAGCGGCGCCATACTCTTGGGTTCCTTTTTTAGTAGGAGAACAACCGTATCAGGAACAGGCGGGGTTGGACGATGATGTAGTATTTATTTTAAAGTACCCCTTTTCATTTTATATTTGGTTTATTTTGTACTCACGTCTAGGCTATATCAGCCTTTCGACTCACTCGTAGTCATTTTTTATCTGCTAAAAATTAACGTCAAAGTAGATGCAGATGAAAACAACTTGAAGTATTACAGAACAACAAGAAACAGAACATGAAATAAGGTGAGAAGACGCCATTATTTTCTGAGAACACACGGCCGCGGCATGCTCGGACTGAAAACTTTTTTGGGGGTTGGACGCTTTCACTTTTGAAAGGGGTGTCATGTTTTATTTAAACAATGTTTTTATTTTCAATAAATTACTTGAGCTATAATATAAACATGCGGCATGTCATTATGAATATTTATTGAGTAAATTTGTATTAAATGTGGAATTTCGACATGGCGGAAGTTACACAATTTCTAAATATAATACATAAATGTGCCGTTAAACCCAACCCTCCCCCGTTATAACACGACTTTCAAAAAATGAGTGAACTCGTAGAGCTCCGATTGTTTCGTTATTAAACACTGCACCCTCACATATTCGCACGTGCAACTGTTTGAAGAAAGCTCACGACACATTGAAACAGACGGGGTAACTCGGTAAATGTAATTGCCTCATTTACATCGGACTATAATATGTAGATTTGACATTTGATCAATGGCAGACGATACCAAACTGGTGGGGGTAATAAAAGATATTACGGCACGATAAATCACGCAAATTCAACATTTTGGCAAGGCAATATTCGTAAGTTTTACTCTTTTTCGCGAATTTCTAACAGCACCTCATGATGAAAAACCTTTGAAAACAATATTTTCCAATAATTTTGGCCGCTGAAATCGGAGACATAGTTTGAAGAATATATACAGAAGCGATTAACATCAATTAACGAAAAACGACCTCCCCACCTATTTTTCACTTTGACGGCTGTATTTTTACTTTCCGCTAATTTCGTATCATGAATAATAATGATCTCTAGTAGTTAAACCAATCACAATAAGACAATCACGCTTGTACGTCATGATACATGCGTGCCATGTGTTGAATCAACTTTTCTATCATAGCGTTTACATGCATTTTCAATACAGTTATGACAATAAAGAAAATAACGCGAAATTGCCTATTTTGTCGAATGGCAATCAGGCCCATTTTCTAACATATTTATGCGATCATATTGTTTCACTATCTCAAGTACATTTCCCGACAAATAACCACTTGTGTGACCAAGATAAAACCATATTTCACAGTCGCACTTTCCCCTTGACCTATACCGTGACCTTTCGCGTCAGGTCGCTTTAGCTTACTTGTAGTAAGCTAAAAAGCAGGCAGGGAGGCATGCGAAGGGCATAAGAACGTTTGGAGTTATTAGACGTCCGCCAGAATATATACGCGTACGTTAAAGAGAAACGTGATATTTTTGAGGTAACTTGTATTATAACTATAGCTCTTAATGATTTGCTTTTTTTTAAACCTAAAGGTGCACATCCCCCTCTTTCTTTTGGTGGGCAACTCGGTAGAGTGAAACATTGGGCTACTTTTGCTGCGCTTTGGCACCTTCTTTGGCACCTAGCTTTGATCATACATGTACATGTATACTGACAATAGTTGCGATCTTTATTTGTAAATGCTAACGATAGAGGTTTACAACTTTTATTGCTTTATAATTAAATATTATTTTGCATTATGTTTTGTATACAAATATATAAGTAATAATTGCATGAATTCAAGTTGTTTCATCCCAATTAGTTTTGGCTTCATCCCACTACGGTAAGGACATGTCCATGTATAATAACCCATATAGTAGGGATTTTGCGCTTTTTAAAAGCACTAAAAGTGCTGCTTGATTTTGGAAAAAGTGCTTTTTGGAGCAAAAGGTGCTTTTTTAGGTAAAAGGTGCTTTTTTTTAGTAAAAGGTGCTTTTATTCACCAAAATTATGCCATATGCGTTAAAAATAAATCCAAAAGCGATTATATTCCATGTTTCCATGTTGACGTATTTCTTTTTTCGTTGTCAAAACCATCATTTTTCATTTAAAACTACATTTAAACTAAACTAAGAGTAGAATAAACATTTGTACATGTAACTTGTTGATTTTTAGGTAGATGGACATTATTTGTTAAATATTTAGACAATTTTGAAGAAAAAAATGCTGTGTGATGAAAAAGTGTTTTTTTGAGCAAAAAGTGCTATTTTGGGCAAAAGGTGCTTTTTTGGTGCTTTTGCGCTTTTGAGCATTTTCCCTGTCCTTAATGTACACTGACAATAGTTGCGATCTTTATTGGTAAATGCTAACGATAGAGGTTTACAACTTTTATTGCTTTATAATATAATGTAAAAGCTGAATGCAAACTGCTTATCCACAAAATAGCCTGTGTAAGTAAATGTAATAAATATAAGAGGACCTGACGTTTCGATTCTAACAGAATCTTTATCGAAGGTAAAATGACAGAATACAACATACACTAACATATATAGACATGGAACAAAGGGCAGGAAGTCACATGGGATAATGTAACAAAGAGGGGGTCAAAGTGACAGATGGATGAATAGGGGAAGGTATAACAAACTTGACAGATGATTGATGAAGTGGATAATGTAACAAAAGGATGGCATAGACAAAGGGGAGATTAAAAAGTGAAAGGCAAATGGGATATAAAAAATGGAGAGTAAAATCTATAATGGTGATTGATGACTATAAATGAATAATAAAAATAGATGTACCGTATTATCCCTAAAGCGCCCAGGACCTTATAAGCGCCCACCCCTGTTTTTCTCAATGACTAACAACAAACAATCTCTTATAAGCGCCCACCTTTTTAATTCCCGTAGCATAGCACTGTATAACAACATTCTTCGCGGCGTCCTTCACTATTAAAGCCTGAGACTATATTAGTCTCAGACTAAAGCAGTACCAGTAAAAGCCGTGATTAGATCGCCACCATCTCTCCCCGATCACACTAGGCACTAAGCTACTGATAAGCGTATAGTAGCGCTGATACCACTGCCTTTACAGCGACCGGTGAGTGTTAATTTTCCGTTTTAATCGCACGTAGTCATTCATTGTGCCATTCATTTGTTCAGAAACAGGCACCACCAAAAATTATCACCACAAATGCAAAGCAAAGATGGCCGCCCACATGAAAACCAGATAAATATTGATGGCATTTTCGGCTAAGTTTTTGTTTTTTTCTTACGCAGTTTTTGAACAAAATTGTAACAAATCGTTAGCGATTTGTCTTTCACAACTATTCATGGAATGTGATTGAAAAATCATACTTTTTTCTTTCTTTCTATGAGCTAAAACATTATTGGTATGTTTACCGAAAAAATGTCTTCGCAACCTTGCCGAATTCGACAGTCTCAACAATAAATGAGTTTAAAAAAAGGTAATATTAAATAAGCGCCCACCCAAAATGACTTTGCTAACCGCCCTGGGCGCTTAATAGGGATAATACGGTAAATGTAAATGGTAACAAATAATGGAAATGCACTGGAACGAGTAATGAAAATTACTGTGCATAGGAGACAATGTCGAAAATGAAAACATAGTTTCACACCCGGGGGGGGGGGGTACTCGGATTTGGTTTGGTCGGGGGTGTGCCGCTGGAGATTCAAAACCCATACCCATTTTTAGGGGTGATTTTGGAAAAATCGGTACCCATTTTTAGGGGTTTTGCTTCATTTTAGACCTAGTTTTCGCAAATTTTCGCGAAAATAGACCAATTTTTCGCAAATTTTCGCGAAAATAGACCTAATTTTTGCAAATTTTCGCGAAAATAGAAAAAAAAATCGCGAAAATAGACCCATTTGTAAAAAGTGACCCCATTATTAGGGATTTCCAGCACAAAATCATACCCCATGTTTAGGGATTTTGTGCCCAAAAAGCTACCCATTAGAGCGGCACACCCCCGTATACCGTCTTGGGTGAGTACCCCCCCGGGGTTTCACACATAACAAGAAGTAAAAAAAGGGAAAATAAAAAATAAAGTGAAGAAAAAGTGGGAAAAAAAATTGGGTAAAAAATACAAGTGATAGGTAGCAGAGATACAAATGGAGGAGGTGGGGGGGGGGGGGGGTGGGGGGGGGGGGTTGAGTCTAATCGTTCCCTTCCTGGATGTTTAGGCCATGGGGCTGAATGGTGAGAAGACGCTTCATCCATAGTTTCTCTCTACTGAGACGTACCACTTCTGAACGGCTACCTAAAGATTCAATGCCCTGTAAGATCATATCAGACATAGTGTGGTTGGGAAGATTGGTGTCCAACAGGTGGCTTGTTGGTGTTGACCGTCGATCTGTGTCCATAGAAGCGCTTCTTCAGTAAGTTTTTGGACTCACCAACATACTGGACTCCACACACTCTACATGATAAGAGGTAAATGACATTAGATGTGGTACAAGTGATGTGACCCTTCGTCTTGTAGGTGGCATGGGTGGTGTGACTGGTGAAGGAATCGCCTTCCTTGATGTGTTCCCGGCAAACGACGCACCTGCTGGTTTATTGCTTTATATTAGATCTATAATATTTTGCATTATGTTTTGTATACAAATATATAAGTAGTAATTGCATGTGCAAGTTGTTCATCCCAATAGTTTTGGCTTCTCCCACTACGGTAAGGACATGTCCATGTATAATCACCCATATAGTCATGCAGTTCAATCACTACACTTAGGGACAGGGAAAATGCTCAAAAGTGCAAAAACACCAACAAAAGAACTTTTTCATTTCACAGCACATTTTTTCAAAACTTGTCTAAATATTATATAAATACTGTCCACTTACCAAAAAATTGACAAATTGCATAAATGTGGAAGTGTTTATTCTGTATAGTTTGCATTTAGTTTTGCATGTAAAATGATGGTTTTGACAATGAAATAAGGAACATGTGTCAACATATTTTGGGTTTATATGCAATGCCTATTGCATATTTTTGTGCAAAAAAGCGCCTTTTAATTACCTCAAAAAGCACCTTTTGCTCCAAATAGCACTGTTCCCAAAATTAGGCAGCACTTGTAGTGCTTTTAAAATGTGAAAAATCCCTATCCTTAACATATATCTATATCATTTATTTATCTTGTAGTTATGGCTCCGAGAGAAAGTAACCTATTATTATGCAAATACTGCAAGCAAAGGTTTGTACGAAACAGTCATCGTTTTCTATCCCATTTACGTAACCATGAGAAGCGCATAATACCATATTGGTATACTAACCCAAGTCTACCACCAAAGGCAGGATGTGTGACAATACAAGAGGCCATAAGAACAAATCCTGTTCAGACATCAGGTGTACAACATCAGTCCATGCAATGTGACAAGGGCTTCAGTCAGGCTGATGGTGTCAAGCAGCGGGAAATCTCATTAGTTCAACAAAAGTTCTTCAGTTCCGACATCAAGACAAAACATGATATTACACCTACACCTACAGTAGATAAACCACACAAATGTCGTTATTGCGACAAGAGCTTCAGCCAAGCTAGTAATAAAAAACGACATGAAATGACACATACAAGAGATAAACCACACAAATGCCAATATTGTGACAAGTGTTTCAGCAAGGTGAGCTTCAAGAACCGTCATGAAATAACACACACAGCACACAAATGTCAATATTGTAACAAGTGCTTCAGCAAGGCTAGTGGCAAGAAACGCCATGAAATGACACACACAGGAGATAAACCACACAAATGTCAATATTGTGACATGTGCTTCAGCCGGGCTAGTAACAGGAAACAACATGAAAAGATACATACAGGAGATAAACCCTACAAATGTCAATATTGCGAGAAGTACTTCAGCCTGGCTAGTGGCAAGAAACTTCATGAAATGACACACACAGGAGATAAACCACACAAATGTCAATATTGTGACAAGTGCTTCAGCCTGGCTGGTAAGCAAAAACGACATGAAATGATACACACAGGAGATAAACCACACAAATGTCAATATTGTGACAAGTGCTTCAGCCTGGCTGGTAAGCAAAAACAACATGAAATGATACACACAGGAGATAAACCACACAAATGTCAATATTGTGACAAGTGCTTCAGCAAGGCTAGTGGCAAGAAACAACATGAAATGACACACACAGGAGATAAACCACACAAATGTCAATATTGTGACAAGTGCTTCAGCCTGGCTAGTGGCAAGAAAAAACATGAAATGATACACACAGGAGATAAACCACACAAATGTCAATATTGTGACATGTGCTTCAACTGGACTGGTAGCAAGAAACGACATGAAATGATACACACAGGAGATAAACCACACAAATGTCAATATTGTGAAAAATGCTTCAGCCAGGTTGGTAGCAAGAAACGACATGAAACGACACATACAGGAAACAAACCACACAAATGTCAATATTGTGACATGTGCTTCAGCAAGGCTGGTAGCAAGAAAAAACATAAAATGACACACAGAGAAGATATACCACACAAATGTCAATATTGTGACATGTGCTTCAGCCAGACCTGGAACAAGAAACAACATGAAATGACACACACAGGAGATAAACCACACAAATGTCAATATTGTGACATGTGCTTCAGCCGGACTGGTAGCAAGAAAAAACATGAAATGATACACACAGGAGATAAACCACACAAATGTCAATATTGTGAAAAATGTTTCACACAGGCTAGTGACAGGAAAACACATGAAATGATACACACAGGAGATAAACCACACAAATGTCAATATTGTAACATGTGCTTCAGCCGGAATTTTAGCAAGAAACTACATGAAATGATACACACAGGAGATAAACCACACAAATGTCATTATTGTGACAAGTGCTTCAGCCAAGCTAGTAACAAGCAAAAACATGAAAGGATACATACAGGAGATAAACCACACACAAATGTCAATATTGTGAGAAGTGCTTCATCCAGGCTGGTGACAAGAAATTACATGAAATGATACGTACACACAGGAGATAAACCACACCACTGTCAATATTGTTAAGCCCCGGAAGAAAACACATTTCTTTTTGGTAAAAACGCACACACTTTTAAGCAAAAGCGAGATATACCGAGATTTCATCAGATTCACTCAAAACCCGAGAAAAACACACTGAAATTGTTGATAGCGAGAGAACACCGCAAATTTATTTATGGGAGCATTTATGGGTTTCTTAAAAATCGCCCCCTATTTCACGGAATCTCACGTTTTTCGTAAGAAAATTGCAATTCTCAAACTAACTTTAGCGTAGCGAACGGACAACAGTTGTGGGCCATTTTGTCTGTGTTTCCGTGCGATCTCATGACCTGAACGCATGTAAATATATTTATCATCGCATGATTGATTTTATCAATGATTTTTTTTTGCTGATGTCCGGTCAAAGAAACTCCAATGGTTCCCACGGTCGCGTAATGGCGGCGTCCATCATCATACAAAATGTCCATGTGTATTCAAAACGATTTATCATTTAGGCGAGGCCCCGTTGTGCATCATGCTATGATGTAATTGTATTCTGCCGCGATCTATTGTGGATAATCGAGGATGGGGAAAGTTCATTTTCATTTAGTCGATCGGTGTATGCTAAGTATTAAGTAAGCCCTCCTATCACACTATGAATGATGTAATTTTATTCTACCACATTGACGCGGAAAATCGAAGATACTTCTAAGACACTTATTAGGGATATGTATTGTCCAGATTTTAAATCCGGATTTAACTTGACATTTAATCTCATTCCCGGACTGTTAAAATGCTTGATACATGGGTCGATTTGATCTCTAGCTATTTCAATGTTTTAGATGATGAAATAAAAGATTGACATTTTTCTTTGGAAAACCCGAAAATCGTGGGCGCTTTAAGAATTTTTCTTTGATAAACCTGCGATACCGGGAAAATCAAGATACCAGGAAATGTTACCAAAAGTGAGAATCACGCCGTGAAAAACGCGATCGCGTTTTACTCCTGGGCTTAAATATTGTGACATGTGCTTCATCCAGACTGGTAGCAAGAAAGTATATGAAATGACACATACACTGTACAGGAGATAAACCACACAAATGTCAATAATGTTAACTTTGAATCTACATGTAGGGCAGTCAAAATTGTGCTTTTACTTTCAGTTACTGTTATCAATTATAGTTCTCTCTAATTTGTTGTATCATTTATATAATTAATTTGTAGTAAATGTAAATTGTAGTACATTGTATAGACGATGTCACCTGTAACGTCAGTTTTTGCTGCCTGCCGATGTGCGCGTAAATTGCCTGCCAAAGTAAAGTGTTCCTGCTGGTATGCGCGCACATTTGAAGGGGGTGTCCATTATAAACCATACACTAAGCCAACCCAGTCATCTGTAACAACAGCAGTCAATACAACAGTCAATGCATGTTCCCCCATGCATGGAATGGAACCGGGCACATAACCCTAACTCTATATTCACCACATGGCAAAAGGTGTTTTTTTCCGACGGAGAAAAACTTGCACGCCGGGTTATAAATACAGGCTGGCTGTGTTGTTGCCATGTGATGTAGTAGGGTTAAGGTTAACATTGTTGATCAACATGGTCTTTTCTCTTTAGTTTGTAGTAAATGGGCAGTTCCAAGCAAAACAGGACATTACAAAATAATTGAAAAAAACTGTAAATTTACAATTTAAAGTACTACCATCACATATTTAGTATCAAATGAAAGATATTTTCAAGCTTTTTCAAATGAGCTATTTTTCTTTTTCATTTATATACAATAAATTTTTGGTAAAAAAGTGTGATTTTTTTCAGAAAAATTCCCATTTTTAGCACCCTTCTCCGATTCCTTCTTATGCGTTTTGTTGCTTTAAGTTGCTAACTTACCGCTTAAATTTTCATAAATTGACACGTTTAACATGATTTTGTTTTTTCTAAAACGTCATTCCGTAACGGTCATTCCGT
Source organism: Ophiura sarsii (assembly GCA_035610835.1). Lineage (NCBI taxonomy): Eukaryota > Metazoa > Echinodermata > Ophiuroidea > Amphilepidida > Ophiuridae > Ophiura > Ophiura sarsii. The sequence continues at coordinate 41,395,448 of CM069453.1, forward strand.
AACGCTCTCATTTGTCGGTCTTTACGTCATATTTCAAAAAATAGTTAACCAATTTTAACCAGGAAGTTGTCATATTGTAGGTAAAGGTATACAGAATCACCCAAAAGTCAATAAAACATGATACATTTCTAAATATCACAAAGTTGTATCAATGTCTAAATGATTAGAAAAATCATGTCCATTTTGTGTCATTCCGTAACGGCAATTATAAAAATCAATATTTCATTAATTAAAAATCTGATGGTCAAAATGTGTACCATATCTGAAAGTGTTTAGTAGTTGCTATTAAAATATACCATTAGTTTGGTGAGAGTAATACACTTTTCAAGATATCATGATTTCAAACATAAAAATGCTTTGTGAATGTCATTCCGCAACGCTTGGAACTGCCCAAATGTTAATTGTATCATTATTGTATTATAGTTCTCTTTAGTTTGTAGTAAATGTTGCAAGTTGTACCATATTGTATAGTTCTATTCAATTTGTAGTAAATGTAAATTGTATCATATTGTATCAGGGTCACCTTCAAAGCAGTGGTTTCACTGAATGGTGCAACCCCCCCCCCCCCCCCAAAAAAAAAAATAAATAAATAAATAAATAAATAAATAAATAAATAAATAAAGATCTCACATTTGTTATGTCAAGATTTATCCCTGTGTGATGAGTTGGTGCTACAGTAAGATATAGAGTAGACAATGAGGGTAGCAATGAGGACTAATGGTTTACTAGCGAGGGTTTAAATGTCTATGATCTATTCATGTGAAGAAAACAAATGTAACTAGATCTTGTTCTGGTCTAAGACCAGGCTACCTTGATTTATTTTATGAGAAAATGATCCCTAGTGACCCCTTCTTGACCGTTGACCTGGTTATAATGATTGACTTTTTTCGTGGCTTATCAATGCGCACAAGAAGAAACAAGTCCGGTTAAAATCAGAGAATGTCTTCAATTTTACCCCTGTATAGGTCAATGCCCCTTAGTGACCCCGTGTGACATGTCACTTTTAGTGCAGGAGCAACCTATATCAGCATTGATATGAGGAATCCTTTGACCAATTCTGACAATCATCAGTCATTTCCTCTCGGACAAGTATCATTTTGAATGAATAGAGTGAACATTTACATTTTGACCCCTAGTGACCCCGAACATATTTCGATTTTAAAGACCCGAGTATTATATAGGGGGATGGTAATCGTGAATATATTGACAGATTCTTAAGTTCCTGTGTCGTTTCATTAAAATGCAAGAGCGTTTTAAATGAAAATCACATTTTGACCCCTATTGATCCCTTCTTGACCTTTGACCTGATTAAAATAATTGACTTATTTTCTTGGCTCATCAATTCAAACAAGATGCAACAAACCCGGTCCAAATCAGAGCATGTCTTAACTTTTACCCCTGTAAAGTTCAATGACCCCTAGTGACCTTTTCTTGACCTTTGACCTGGTCAATATGTTGACTTATTTTCTTGGCTCATCAATCCAAACAAGTTGCAACAAACCCGGTCCAAATCGGAACATGTCTTAACTTTTACCGCTGTAAAGTTCAATGACCCCTATTGACCCCTTTTTGACCTTTGACCTGGTCAATATGGTTGACTTATTTTCTTACCTTATCAAACCAAACAAGATGCAACAAACTCGGTCCAAATCGGATCATGTCTTAACTTTTACCCCTGTAAAGTTCAATGACCCCTATTGACCACTTCTTGACCTTTGACCTGGTCAATATGATTGACTTATTTTCTTGACTCATCAAACCAAACAAGATGCAACAAACCCGGTCCAAATCGGATCATGTCTTAACTTTTATCCCTGTAAAGTTCAATGACCCCTATTGACCCCTTCTTGATCTTTGACCTGGTCAATTACGATTGACTTATTTTCTTTGCTCATCAAACCAAACAAGATGCAACAAACCCGGTCCAAATCGGAGCATGTCTTAACTTTTACCCCTGCAAAGTTCAATGACCCATATTGACCCCTTCTTGACCTTTGACCTGGTCAATATCATTGGCTTATTTTCTTGACTCATCAAACTAAACAAGATGCAACAAACCCGGTCCAAATCGGATCATGTCTTAACTTTTACCCCTGCAAAGTTTAATGACCCATATTGACTCTTTTTTTACCTTTGACCTGGTCAATATGATTGGCTTATTTTCTTGACTCATCAAACCAAACAAGATGCAACAAACCCGGTCCAAATCGGATCATGTCTTAACTTTTACCCCTGTAAAGTTCAATGACCCATATTGACCCCTTCTTGACCTTTGACCTGTCAATATGATTGACTTATTTTCTTGGCTCATCAATCTAAACAAGATGCAATAAACCCGGTCCCAATCAGATCATGTCTTAACTTTTCCCTCTGTAAAGTTCAATGACCCGTATTGACCCCTTCTTGACCTTTGACCTGGTCAATATCAATATGATTCACTTATTTTCTTGGCTCATCAATCCAAACAAGATGCAATAAACCCGGTCCCAATCGGAGCATATCTCACGTTTTACCACTGTATAGGTCAATGACCTCTAGTGACCCCGCATGACACGTCAATTTTAATCGCTGAGATCGCTGTATGTGCATAGTCCTAAGGAATCTTTTGACCAATTCTGACATTCATAAGCCATTTCCTCTGAGACAAGAAGCATTTTAAGTGAAATGGTAAGAAAATCAACATTTTGACCCCTAGTGACCCCAAATATTTGTTGATTGTAAAAACCGAACTATTATATATGCGTACGGTCATAAGGAATATGTTGACCGATTTTGACGATCCTAGGTCATTTCACTAAATTGGAAATGCGTTTTAAGTGAAAATCACGTTTTGACCCCTAGTGACCCCCCTGTGACCATTGACCCCAAACTGTGAGGTCCTGTAATGAAGGTCTGGTAGGGGGTCCTACTGACCAAGTCTGGTGATTGTAGCATGTAAACTTTTAATGTGTCTGTAAAAACAGAATGTGGCCAAATGGAGCGCTTTCGTTCTTTTGGAATGATTCTTTCTTAAACTGCAAGTTGATTAATTACTTAAATATCAGATGCGATTTATTAAATGTTGCCAGTACCTTGGTTAGGCCGCAATATTGGGCTACTTTTGACTTATTTACGGCTTTTCTCAAGAATATCATGTACATTTTCAGATGAATAACTCTAGTGAGCACATTTAACATGACAGTTTTAAGGGCTTTAAACCCTATATGTACATGGATGTAAGGAATCTTTTGACCAATTCTGACAGTAATCAAACATTTCCTGATATAGCAGAAGCATTTTGAATGAAAGTAGTGACAATTTACATTTTGACCCCTAGTGACCCCAAATGATTTTTAATTTCAAAAACCGTTCTTTTGTAGATGCGTACGGTCAAAAGAAATATGTGGACCAATTTTGACGATCCTAGGTCATTTCACTAAATTGGAAATGCGTTTTAAGTGAAAATCACCTTTTGACCCCTAGTGACCCCTGTGTGACCTTTGACCCCAAACTGTGAAGACCCTATATGTAGGTCAGGTAGGGGGTCCTACTGACCAAATCTGGTGATTGTAGCATGTAAACTGTAGGAGAAGAAGCATTTTGTAGAAATATTGCAAGAAGAAGCAGCAGATGAAAGAAACGGCACAGATAGAGTACCTCGATTTTTGAAAAATCAAGGTAATGAGCAATTCATTAAATACAAATTGTCATAAGAGGCTGATCGGTTTGTCACGGACGGACGTTTGTGCAAAACATGAGCGAAAAACAGTTTGTAAAAAGTAACTACTGACATTTATTCAACTTTTTATGTTTAATGTTATAGAGAATCATCAACTTTATTGAAATACACAAAAAAAAATAAGGTGTGGTTCGTTACTAAAAATAGAACGACGGAAATGTTTGTGTCACGGACGGACTAGATAGAAATAGGGTTCTCTACCTTTTAGTGCTTCTTTTTAATTTTTATCTAGTCAACTCCATATTCCCCAATGCTTTCCAGGTCAAATAGTAAGTAAGTTACATGGTTTGAATATCTGATACACAGCATTTGAAAATATTTCTTATTTTTTACAGGGGTAGGGTAACAAACTTTGTCACGGACGGACATTTTTGAGCGTCACGGACGGACACAAATGTTAACTACATAAAAAACTTTGAAATTGCCACTTATTTACACTTTAGTATGAAAAAATGGTATCAAATACTTACAAAATAGTAAGAAAAATGTTAAGTCATGAATTTTCAGTCTTAGTAATAAAAAGCAGTCAAGATATTAGTCTTTTTCCAACACTACGGACAAGATAGAAATAGGGTTCTCCGGACCTTTAGTACTTCTTCTTAATTTCTATTTAAACAATTCCATATTCCTTAAGCTTTCCAGGTCAAATAGTAAGTGAGATACATGGTTTGATACACAGCATTTGAAAACAGATTTATTTTTTACAGGAGAAGGGTAGACCTGTAACAAACTGTGTCACAGACAGAAATTTGTTAGCGTCACGGACGGACACAGATGTTGAAGAACTTTGAAATTGCCGCTTATTTACATGACAAAATGGTATCAAATACTTACAAAATAGTAAGAAAAATTGTATGTCATCATTTTTCAGTCTTAGTAATTAAAAAGGATCACAAGATACCAAAACCAGTGTGATGGTTATATTCAAAGGTTGCAGAATTTGGCACTTTGATAGCAGAGGGTGATCGGTTCAAGGTTCACATTGGTGTGAAAAAAACAACTTTTTGATATTGATATTGAAATGTACCTCACAATATTGGACAACATCTTGGCTAACTGAAACGGCATTCGAAAAGAAGAAAAAATGTGGAAAAGTTTTCGGAACAGTCCATTATTGCCCCAAGGGGTAGAAACAAGATGCGTCATGGACGGACATTCTTAGTAGAAGTTGACCTTGCCATATTTTATGTTAATGAAACATTTTCAATTTTTTTTAATTTAAAAATTGATAGATGGCACATTTATCCATTAAATAAGAAATATATTTTAGAAAAAAAGTTCTGGGAAGTAATTACCCTGCCCTTGTGATAACTTTTTGATGCAGAGCTGTCCGTCCGTGACGCAAAAAACAATTTACAACTTTTTTCAAGGAAAGAGAGAAAAAATAAAAACATAGTGAGCTATCTCCCCTTTATACCCCCTTTCTCATGTAGAAATGAAACTTAACAATGGCGTCAATAAATAAGTTAAATCAGTGATTAAAAGTTGTCACGGACGGACACAAATTTTGTCACGGACGGACATTATTCAGTTCTGAGTACAAATGCCAAACTGAATCCTGCCCCTTTTACCATAAATGGCAAGAGATAGACCTGCTGCATCATATAAATAGACTATGCTGTGATACAACTTTGTAAACCAATTTTGACCCTTCTTTGATAAATTTTGTTCGATTAATTGTGTAAAAGACTGCATGCTGTAATACAACTTTTTAAAACAATTTTGACCCTTCTTTGATAAGTTTTTGTTCAATTAATTGTGTAATTAACAGGTTACTGATAATGGATACATGTAGGCATTCAACCGTGTTTTGAGTTTTTCAAAGTTTCATGAAGAAAAAGCCTGCAACCTTTGATAGTGCAAAGCTTAAAATTAAATTTGTGCTAACATCTCCAATGATACTTTCTGATTTCAATGCTGTTACTTGCTTTTATTTTACATACACTTATTATAAGGGCAATTTTAAACAGTGTCTAGTTTAACTGATCTCATGCTACCCCTTTTGTTTGCAAGCATTATTTCAGCATGTACAGGCAGTAAGGTTAACAAGCGCAAGCTATAAGTACTACAGATTCACCGAAGATGATCTGCTGAGGGTTCACAAATGCGCAAATAAGCAAATGACTTCATTTGACTTCAAGTGATTTTACAGTGCACCTGGTGAGCATCATAACATGTGCTCACTGCTGTAGCAAACCTACTCATTTGCATAAAGGGCATACCTGTATGGACTAGTTCATTTAATGGTAAGAGGGGTGGTATTCAGCTTTGCTTGTGTGCTCAGAACTGAACAGTAGCTAACAGTGTCCGTCCGTGACAAAATTTGTGTCCGTCCGTGACAACTTTTAATTAAAGATTTAACTAATTTATGCCTGCCCTAATTAATTAATACTCCTGCATGGGAAAGAATACATATAAGGGAGATACTTCACTATGTTTTTATTTTTTTACTTTGTCCTTGAAATTAGTTAAAACACTTTTAAACTTTTTTTGTGTCACGGACGGACAGCAAAACATCAAAATGTTAACGCAAGTCTAGCGATATAACTTCCCCAGAACTTTTTTCCCAAATATTTATCTTATTTGATGGAAAAGTGTGTCAGCTATCAACATTACATCACAAAACTCTGAAAATGTTCCATTAACATAAAAATAAAGCATGATGAACTTTAACTAAAATGTCCGTCCGTGACGCATCTTGTTTTCACCCCTTGGACAATAATGGACTGTTCCGCGAACGTACCACATTTTAATTTTTTTTAAATGCAGTTTCAGATAGCCTAGATATTGTCCAACATTGTGAGGTACCTATCAATATCAAAATCAGAAATTTATTTTTTCATAACCATGTTAACCTTTAACCGATCAGCCTCATAAAACCATCTAGTTTCGTTTGAATGATATATTGTTACAATAAAAGTTTATATTGTGATTGAAAGAATAAACTCAAAATTCAAAAGTCAAACTTTTTTCACAGCTGCTAGTTTCATGATTTCAATTACCTCTTTTCCTACCCGGTACCTGTTAAGTTGAGTCCTTTTGTGACCCAAGTTTAGACTCTAGTTTATATACAAGACTTACAATTTCCAGCTGAATCTACGTCCAACAAAAAGTTGACTATATACCCTATCTGTCTTCCTATGGGCAGTAACGTAACTTTACAGGCGGAGCAATCACGCACATGTATGCATCTCCTGTCTTTCTGCGCTCGTGTGTATACACCAGCGCCTTGAGTAGGCGCTCCCGTTTATGTGGTTCAATCAGTAGAATGTCTGTGTCCTCTCAAGTTGGGAGGCAGTAACTTCAATATCGTCAGCCTGCTTCGATAATTGCCTAACTCATTTTTGCTAGTTCTTAGAAAACAACAAAAGTATGAAACCTGTCAGCCAGTAGGGAGGTCACGCTGCATGTCATATTTTGTTATACGCAAGAAAACAATGGAATCTTAGTGACTGCAATATTTGCTAGAAATAGCTTCGGAAAATGGTCTATTTGGGCATCTCAAATACTAAGAAACGTGTTAAAAATCATGTAGAATTTTAGAGGTGGGTCAATAACATCTGCAGAACGATAAAATGAATAGTTTTAAACACGTTTAGTGACCAAATTTATGTCGTACAATGTCGGGAAATTCACGTTTTGACAATCCGTGGTCTTCAAAATTACAGGAATCCTAACTCATTCTAAACCTCACCAAATCATGAAATGAACCCTCGTCTACAAAAAAGTCCATGTACATATTGCTCTATCTGCTTGGAGATAGCGAAGACCACGCAAACATCATAGCTTCATACAACGGAATGAAATCCGCCATAGAGATTACATGGCGAAAATCGTACAGATTTGCACTGCAGACCTCTGTGTAGGGACTGTTGACAATAGCATGACAATAGCAAGGTCGTTTGACTATTGTGTTTGTGCATGTTTGTGACGACTGACCCCGTTTAACAATCTTCATAGCTTTCATATAGGGCTTGGGTGACCTAACTATTGACTGCTGTTACCTGTGTACCTGTTACTCATTTTGCATTATTGATGGATGGATATTCATTATGTGGAATGAGGCTTGTATTGTTGATGCCTCAATTGGCGTGCATGGATGCACTAATCCAAGTCGTATAGAAACAGATGAACACAGCCATACAATAATTTGATTAATTCCATGGATTTGTCAATGCAAATTCAATAATGCAAAATGAGTAACATGTTGGAGTGGTCTGGTGGCCCTTTTGCAACAAAGCACTTCATTTATCAACACTTTTGATTGGTCAATGACTTAGGTATTATAACAGGATGTGCATAATGTAATGAAGTCATGATTTATGCAAAAAACTCAATTTTGCTGAAAAGTGAGTTAGGCAATTATCGAAGCAGGCTGACGATATGTTATTAGACCTATATGAGATCTATTCATAGGTGCAATATTTCTGTGCCAGACTGGACATTCATCTTTGATGGCACAGGTGCAAAGGGCCTCACTTAAATCATACATGGTTTACCGAAACCAAGCCTCACATTCATCTTTGATCGTGCAGTTGTAAACACCATCAATGTTGTAGTTACAATGATGATATTTTGTTGTGATCACAAGAATATGCACTAATGTCACTTATACAACTTGTGTAAGGTCACAGAGAGAGTATAGTGGCAGCATGTAGGTTGATATTGGTAATAAATGTTTGGCCTATTTCCCTTCCACCAGACAGTGACATCACTGTTTCATTATCCCTGATTGCAGTGCAAAATGTGCATGCCTACTCCAGTAGACAACAAAAGATACAAATGCATGGCATAAATATTATGCATGTGCAGTCCGTAATGGCACTGTCCAGATGAAGTGAAACAGATTATAAGATACTTCTTCAGGTTTTAAATGTGTATGTTCTGATCACTATTTGGGGGATATGATTTTTTTCACATCAAAATATTTTGATATCAAAAGAATCCCCATATTTTTCTCATTATGTCTGTAAAATCTTAGGGGTCAGAAATGTGCCATTTAGAAATTATAGGCTAAAATGTGGTAAATTACTGCCAGAGGTGGCTAACCACCCGCCAGTTTGTGCACTACTCAAATTTCTTGTGACCTTGTGCTTCTAAAATGCAAACCATTGGAGTTATGCAACTCAAACTTTAGAATGTGATAATTTTAAGGATGACCATTCATGTAAAATAGAAAACATTAAGTTGAATATCGGTCCAGCAATCAGAACATCTACCTTTAAGGGGGCTGTGCACCAAAATGTTTTTTAGCACTTTTTGGTCTCTAATTCAAAAAATAATAAATATATTCCAAAACAAAAAAAACGGTTCCTAGGGAATTGTATGAGGAATATAATAAAACTAGTATGACAAAATTTAACAAAATATATTTTGAGTTATCTTTTCCAAACCTAAAATGGGTCAAAAAACGTGTTTTTTATAATTTTCTCCAAAATGGTCAATTTCATGATCATAGTTGGATTCATTGAACCCTTTCCTTCAAAAAAATGTATACTTTTATCTAGATTAAATGAATAATGAAGAAGTTACGGCAGTTTTACGGAGGCTATACGAAGGTGCACATCCCCCTTAAGTGGTAATGGCTATTTCCACAAATCTGCAATTTGCAAGGAGAACCTTGTACTGGCACGCATTGAATGGGACTATTCCCTCTCTGCACAATATGAATGGTAATGCAGTGAGACAATGGGCCCACGTCACATGAGGTTGAGCTCGCGTAAAGTACGCCTGCTCAACCTCACCCCAAAACGGTCCCCTGGATCTCTGTTGTGCGCACTACGTCATCTCGACCTCAAGGCTCTGATTGGTTGGTGCTCAAACATGAGAACTGAAAAACCGATGAGCTTTTCCACGCACCATCACACCCCACTGCGTCGGTGGTTATGGCGCAGCGGGAGCACTGCGTTGGTGGATACGGCGCAGCGTGACGATCGTTAAAAAGGCTTCAGTTTAAATTTTACCAATCAGGTGCTTTGGTGTTGTTGGTTGGCAGTATTTTGTGAGTTCAAGCATGCGTGCGCAGCCTGATCGAAGTGCGCTCACGTATGCCGAACTGTGGCCAGGAGATTATGTGCCGTAGGTCCATTGATGATTCAACACTTTCATTCAATCCTATTCCTGTTCGAGGCTCTCCTACATGTAGCAAATGGCAGATCCGTGCAAAGAGCGAATATAAGCTTTCCAGCATTTCAAGAATGAGTATCAGTGCTTACCTGAGTAAATGTAAATGTTTAAGTATGGTGTCTGCGTTGATACGTCCTAGTTTACTGCCTGCTAAATTTAATGGCAGGTTTTCCCTAGATATGGCTTCCACAAGTTGCCGGTTCAAATCCATTAAGCTTTCCTGTTAAATAGAAAATTCACAGTACAATCACTGACTCTAACCTGTGAAATAGTGTGCTTTGTTTGCATTCTAGTGCCTCATCACTTGGGCCATATTAAAAATTGTTTGTTTGCCCACAAGGCCACATAAAAGCCTGTTCTACTGGCCTGACCAATCAAATGTTTTCTTTTATGATTTTTTTTAAATGACGCGAAAATTATTGAAAATGTAAACAAAATAAAGTGAACATGTACTGTAGGGGGTTTTTTAGCTCGATTTCTTTACGCCTGTTTTCGAGGATGCTACAGTACAGATCGAAATAGAGTGAACAGTGCGATGTCGTTGACATTGCAATGACTTTGAGCTGATAGTCCGCTGACATTGCGCTGAAAGTCCGTTGACATCGCGCTGATATTATGTCCGACTTTTTTGGAGACAGCGCGATGTCAGCGCGACGTGTTTAGAGAGCCACAACTGCGTTGACTGCTGCATGTCTTTCATTATTTACAAACAATTATCCACTTGAAGCTTGTCATACAATCGATACATGCGTGAATGGTGGATGAAGTGTGTTGTAATGGTCAATAATCAGTCTGCCGACTAAAATCAATACAGTATTTAGTTAGTAAGTTTTCCTTCAGTTGGGACACGTTCACTCATTGCAATATGTTTTTTGGGTTTTTTTTTACAAGAACCCGTGGCGAACCCGTTATACGACAAGGATTGGGAGTGTTGAAATAAAAACTCGAAAATAAAAATTGTCTTGGGTCCGCAATAAATTATATTTATGTCTGACGGTTTATCAAAAACTTTGCCGCGAGTAGAGAAACTTGTCAAAGTCAGCCTAATATTTACAAATTGCAAGCATTTTGTTCCTTTTTCTTGATACTCATTTGAACTGTTATCGTTAATTGCTACAAACATGACAAATGTGTTGACTCGATCGATGTTGAATAAATGCCAGTTTCATAATATATATAAGCGGGACAAATATTTATTATAAAAAGGGGGAAGTGATCACCCCGATAGATGACCGGACGCCCAATCATCCCCACCGCCGCCACCTGCCGGGCATCATCGACTTGAATGTTCGCCGAAATGTGACGTGACCTGCGGCAGTGCCGCGCCCGTGTTTACATCAGTAGCCACCGGGCGGTCGGATCTCTGGTCGTAGGCCTACACCGTACCCCGCTATGAACGTTTGGCCACCAGCGCAACACGAGGAAGGTGAACGAAGTAGCAATAAATAATGCAATATTGGTAAGTGAGTTTAAAACTCATGTGTATTTATACTATTTCTAAATTGTTAAATGATTATGAGAGAATGCCTTGCATTATTAAATGATTATGAGAGTAAACCTTACACTCAAAATGTGTTTTCCTTCTTTCTTGGTTTATTTTCAGATAACCGTATAAAACCCGGCGGAAATACGATTTCCGATCAAGCTTCAAAGTTTTCTACGCCGCGCCGCCGGGGTAGCAATTTCGCCCGGACTTCGCCAGAATACAATGACTTACCAGGAGGGATTATTGATCAACATTCATTCATACCCAGACCTCGAGTCATACATTTGTATCATGTCCTATTTTCATCCAAAAGTATTTATTCCCCTCTGTAATTCCATGCTCCTCCTCTATCTAGTCATGACAAAAATGATGCAATGTTTCAAAACAAAAAGCTCCCGACGCAAAATCAACTCGGACCGCAACATTTGTTCAAAATTCCATCTCGGCGTGAACGTGTATGGGAAATTCCCAGATCCTATGTAAACGATGTTGCATGCAAATTAGTACCGCACCTCCGGGTTTTGGAAATAAATCGCCCAGGGCATGTCGCGTTCTGATTGGCCAACAAGTTAAGTAAACGTGTTACGGATACATAAATGATACCGTATTTGGTCACAACCATATACATCATGAATATGTATACTATTCAGTGGACATAACGAAAGTAATTTGCATACAATTAACTTTATACACTCTAAGATAATAAATTATAAATATTTATTATCACACAATTGTTTTTAATAGACCCACAATATTCATTTCAACTAGAAAAAACAATATAACTTTATAAGAAAGTGTCAACGGTTACAAATAGTAAGAGTACAATTTGACAAACAAATAAAAAAGTCCGAAAAATAAACTAACCAACAATATAAATATATACACCCTCCTCAAATTGGCCCTTACCGCCCGCCCCCCCCCCCCCCCCCCCCCCCACATCTCAAATTTTCAAAATAAAATAATAACTAAACAGGCTAATTTTAGTAAAATAATAGTCCGGGGGGGGGGGGGGGGTAAATATGTTGCATGTTTAGGATAACAAATGGTTTAGCGCGTGTTGAAAAAATGTAGCGCGAAAATGTTCCACATACAGGTATTACAATGCATGTTAACACTTTCCACGCGGCAGATAGCTAGCTACAGAAGACATTTCAAAATTTCACAAAATGTTTCAGAAGAGTCAAAATTATAAATTAATTATACCATATTTTGAATCACCGTGAGAAATGCATTGAAATAAGTACAAACATGCCCTAGTTTAGGGCATGTTTGTACTTACCATGAGATAGACTTTGAAAGTTGGAAAGGTTTTGGAAAAATCTGTTTTGTAGGCCTATATGGTAAAACTATAAATAGCCGCGTGGAAAGTGTAAATTTTTATATTTGAAATAGTAGCTAATTAGTATTTTGTCAACCATCGTTATTGTTATTAAAGTCGTTCTCCAAAATAGTTGTGTACTGTCTTCTCCTATAAATCAAAACACACTGTGACCATTCCTAATTCCTTCATCTTTCTTCCTTATTTCTCTTCTCTCCGTGTCATGTTGTGATTTACTCGATAGTGAGCGTTCAGAAATACTTTGGTGGGGGGTTGACTGGGCAACTTGCATTTTTCGGTGTCTAAACTTTTTTTACCTCCCCTTTGCAAACTGAAAAAACTGACACCCTTAACAAATGACCGCCCCCCCCCCCCCCCAAATGGGTTTGGATTTTTGAAATGTTCGTAAAAGGTTGCCCCATTTTCCTTTTTTTTTGCAGTCAACTCGTGAATTTCACTGTGGGAGAGGGGGGTTTGAGGTCAAACAATTTTGCGGGGGGGGGGGGGGGGGGGGGTGGGTGGGCACAACCCCCTGCACCCCTTCCCATCCCCGAGCTACGCTACTGTCCCTAGGGGATGTGGAAAATCGTTAAAGGACCACAGCCACACGTTTATATACCAGGAAAGGTGAGAGCATTTATATAAATTATAAAATAATATATAGACTCCGACAAACTGGCGTTCTATAAAATTATAAAATATTAAACTATTCATCGAGTAAACTTGATTGTCGACCGGCCAGCATCCCCCCCCCCCCCCCCCCCCCGAAATATCGTTATTGTATCCATTTGGCCACACTTTCTTGAACCTTTAACATGTTTAAGGGTTCTCCTGGCAGGACAAAAAAAGAGGTTCTTTAATTTCTTAGAGTGTAGTATTAAATTTAAAATGGAAGAAGAATAATTCATAAAATAAAATAAAAAGTTAAAATTTAAAAATATGTGACTGTTGCCTTCAACTAAATAAACGTAAATTGTATTAATTATATATTACTATACCTGAATACTATTACTAGTACCCTATACCTTGACCCCCACTTCTGGTCAAGTCATTTAACATTAAATATTATTTGCATCGTGGTTTCACTCATTCGCTGGACGAATTGACCTATTTAAATTCCCCAAAGGCCACAGTTCGCACGTACACAATCGTACACCACTCCATGCGGCTGTATACGAGCGTGCATGCACAACCTAATTAGCATAATTTATTACGGCATGTTTACAACAGGTGTCTGGCGCGCACTATTCATAACACGTTGTTTGCGGGGTTGTTTGGTCCAAAGTTTCACCAGTCTGGTATGAAAATAATTTAAGCAACATCTGTCAAATTTAGGGAAATTATGCCATGGGTCTCCGGTTAAAAACATGGGTCCATTTCCCCCGAAAATGGGTCAATTTTCGTTTTGCTGGCGGCACATCCCTGACAAAAAATCCTGAGTACCCCATCCCACCCCCGATCACCGAATAACCTGTGTGTAGCGACCAAGGCCCAAGGACATGTAGGCTATGCACAGTTGCGTATGAAAAAGTTGCCTCATTTATAGTTTGGACAAAATATTACGGGAAACATAATATTGACTTTCATGTGCCGATGGCCGGGAGGGGCTGCCGTCAGTCACTTTCCATCCACACATTTATTTTATGAATGAGGGGATTTCCCACGATAGCGAGTTGTCTTGGACAGCTCCTGAACCTGTGAATATTAATAAAATGTGATGGTCATTATCAATTATGGAATATAAACAATGCGTCATAATTATGATTTAAATGGAAGTAATCCAGTGGAAATAAAGGTAGGTTGATCCGAAAACCCCGGGCCGATAACCTTAGAACTGGAGTGGAATTCAGTCGCTATAAAATATAGCGCTCGTGGTGCATGTACAATGTACATCGGAGAACGGCGGGTCGCAGGTTCATTCATTCCTCCATACTTTACTTCACATCCATGGTAAAATAGCCTTGCACAAATGGAAGACTTGTGGCCCGGGCTGGGGATGACACTAAGTCATTAAATGTGAGAACAGAAAAATTACAGCTTGATTGTTTTATGGCGCTAGTCATGACAGTTCGTTCTCGTAAAACCAATAATCATTGTAATATTATCTGGGCCAAACAATAGGATACTCCATGCATCGGTAATCTGGTTAGCAGCGCGATGTCAACGGACTGTCAGCGCTGTACACATGGTCTTTAAACTTGGATCGATATCAACGCAGTCAACGCAAGCAGGGCAATTACTGTGCGTGTGAATCCCGTTGATATTGCGCTGAGATTGAGCTGACATTGCGCTGAGATTGCGATGTCATCGGAGGTCAGCGCGCTGATATCGTTCACTCAAAACAGAACTGTACTGTACATCAATCCTCCCTCACCGCTCTCAAATTTCTGACTTGACGTCATAACACAATTAAAATGTATGATACAATATGCAGTTTAAGTACAGTGGTGTGCGCAAGGGGGGGGTCAGATTAGACTATCAGTTGGGGGAGAATGGTCAGTCGGGGGAGCTGGGTGGCTGAGATTGGCACTGTTGTTTGTGACGCTCAATTTTTCGTGCAGGTTTCTCACTCAGCGGCAAGTGCTGCGCGCCAGGTCATTCGGGGGAAAGGTTTATTGTGTGCTCCCCTGCCAAAAAATCCTATAAATGCCACTGTTAAAGTACACCCTTTTAAATTTTAAATTTTAGAATTTTAAATTTTAAATTTTAAATTTTTAAATTTTTAAATTTTAAATTTGAATTTTTAATTGTTTGATTTTATCTTTGTGCGGCGCATTGTGTTTCCTTGCGGTTTGAAATGCGTCTTTTAAATGCCTGTTTATTATTATTATTATTATTAAGTTCCTGGCACAAACAGTTATGATATGCCAGTCATACAGGCGTGAGCGAGACTCACACAGCATCAGCTCTGCACAACATTTCCAATGGGATTTCAATAGACATGATTTTCCCGCTCGCTATTCAAGGTTTACGGTAGCTCATGCCTTTTCACATGATCACAGTTATTCACAGCAACAGGTACATGCCAAAGGCCCACAATTTTAAATGCCTTAGACAATATATAGCAATGGTGGCTGAGCCAGGTTTCTCTAAATAATTTCTAAGCTTGCACATAATACTGACCTTGTGTTTGGCTGTCATGAATGCATCAAGAACTAGTTGAGCGGAGGTATTTGTCGGATGGGACATACACCCAGGGACGATCACTTCTGGAGAAGTTTGGCTACAGAGAAAAAATAAAGATGCTTAATTTTACAATCTTTAATATTCAGATTGATAGTAATTCTTGAACTGGGACAATCATTTCTGGAGAGTTTTAGTTACAGAGAAATGCAGATGCTTTAACTAACATCATTTAAACCATATTTAGGTATTTTAACTCAAAGCTACATAATATAGAAAATTGTGCACATTTTCGGCAAGTCACTGTCAATGATTTGACAGCCTGCTGTTGGCTTGTAATCATTTTTTTCCTTACGCGTCCACAAATTGGGCATATTTTTGCAACAACAGAAAACATTTACACTCACAGAACATACAATAATACAGATACAGAGTAGGATTAATCATGGCATAAAATTCATCATCCAGAATGACTCAAATCACTTTGTAATGCAACGGGCTTTGCTGGCCCTTTGCTGTTTTGTTCAGTGAGCATGAAATTGCGGTGCTCCTGAAGCATAACCTGATCACAAACTCTCAAGTTTGGCTCTACATTACCCCCTACCTTCCAGTTGAACACAGAGTTGCCATGTTGACTGTCACATCTGTGTTATGCCCGGGTAACCTTGGCAACACAGATAATATCTTGTCTGCTAGGGTATCTCTGTTATGACCAGTTGGTCCGGCAAGATCCAACGTTCTGTCTATCAGCACTATGGAGGCTCTGTTTTGCGTGGCCTGGAGAAAATATCAACAGAATTAAAAAGAGTTCACTTTTGATTCCTTTCTTTTATGTTATTTAGCAGCATTACCATTTGTATATTGTTGGATGCAACGAATACCGGCATATCTATCAAGACTTTTTGAGAAAATGTGATTGAAAAACGTTTGAGTGTCATCGGCATCAAGATGCTTGATAATGTTTGCATTAAGACATGTTTAGCAATCACAAGCAAAGCTAACATATTTTGGTACTGCAAAAGTGTAAATTTTCGCGTGTGTACATTTTTCGCGCTCCGAAAAGTTTGAACAAGTTTGCTTGTTTTTATTTTTGCGATTTTGAGCTTCCTTACGTAGACCTACATTAAAAAGGAATATATTCGCATATTTTTATTTTCGCGGTTGCCGATCTTATCGCGAAAAGCGCGAAAATAAATGTAGCGCGAAAATTGCCACTTTTACAGTACTTTAATAACCTAATTTATTGTGAAAATTATTATTTTTAAATGTCTAATTTTATGCGAAAGTTGAACACACAAAAAAACACATAATGGGCTCATCGCGTAGGATTATGCGGCAAAAGGGGCTTCATATACTTATGTGTGCAGGTATGTGAGACAGATCTTCTTTTTTATCTTGACCATATACTGACTATGGTAATCTTACCTTTCTACGCGCCCTGGCTGATGGTAGATTAGCTAGTTCTGTTGCTATTATTCTACTGGTATGGCCGACACAATACACATCTTCACTAACTTGTAGATGCTCACAGAAACCACTCAACCCTGACACAAATATCTGTATACTATACTGACTATAGTAGTCTTACCTTCCTACGTGCCCTGGCTGATGGTAGATTAGCTAGTTCTGTTGCTATTATTCTACTGGTATGGCCGACACAATATACATCTTCACTCACTTGTAGATGCTCACAGAAACCACTCAACCCTGACACAAATACCTGTCAAACAAATGGTGAAGAAATTCCAAGTTTTAATTTCAAAGAAGAAGTTATTTTTTGAAAGTTGTAAATATAACAAGATAATGAATCACAAAATTCTGCAAGACGTCCTTATTAAACTGTAATTTTCACTCAAACAGGACATATGATTGGAGGTGGGGTAGCTTGAGATAGCCCTGAAAGAGAGAAAGATCGAACCATCAGGTTTAAGTCTGTAAGTCAAAATGGGATTCCAACTGCTAAGGAAGGAAGGGTGGGTTGTATTGAGTATAATCATAGCATGAGCAAAACACTATTTACACAAGTGTCCTTTAAACAGTGTTATAAGCATTGGGTTCAAATCAGACCTGCAATTACGCAATCAACAAAGAGCCAATGATGGTCTGAAAGGGTTTTGAGTCGAGTCATCTGGGAGCTAAAAATGGATTCTTCAGGGCAGCACACACATAGTACCTGTTTCTATACTTGTGTCAATGTTCGAATCCCATACTATACTCTATGACATCTCTAGTTGGGAGATGACAGCAGCGTCTAATATATAGATAGGCGCAGCACTGTCTGCACCAGGGCTGATATTCTATTTGATCGTGAGGATGTAAGCGATGTTGTGTTACAGTTACGCACATCATGATGTGTTCAGTGGAATATGTGCTGATGTCACTTCCAAACTTGAGGTGTGATGAAGTGTCCACAGACCCGCAAATTTCCCGTATCGCATCGCAATTTGCACCTTAAAAATCATCAACTCTCAAAGGCTGGTGCAAAAATTGTGATACAAGTTTTCGCAGCCCTAAATCAAGTTACTATCGTGATTCACCTAAAATTGCACCTTGACTAGAAGGAATTGCACCTTGACCTTAACAGTAAGGTGACATATTGTACCTCAAGAAACAATTGACAATTTCAGCACTGAATACAACTATCCTTTCTCCTGTCTATGTCTAAATTATCTGATATTCAACTCTTCATGTTTGTACTGAAATTATATTACTGTTTAAAATACATCACATACCTTTATTTTGCTTTGAAGATCGTCAGGTAGCATATTTAGCCCAACGTACGTAGCGGTTTCAGCTGTTTGGGAATCAGTCTGTAAAGAATTGATACAAGAAAACTGAATGATGTATTTCCCATCAGGCCCTTGGCTATGTGGCCGTTCATCCATAGTCTTAAATGCTTAGACAGGCACAAACTTAAAGGGGCACTAAGATAAATATATTGGAGAGTGACCTCAATTTTCCTGCAAATAAAGTGTTTTGCACCTACGTAACACTTAGGAGTATACTAAATGCTATCTGAAACTGTTTACCTTAATTTACCATCTATCGTGTAAAATTTAATGATTGGGTCATTTCTATGTTGATGACATCGAAATAACATTGTATCAGCACCACTTGCTACATAAATTGCTAAAACCACAATCTCTAAGTGCCCCTTTAACACTTATGACAGGATAGTAAACCACACAGGGTAAACTTCTTGACCCTTATCAGTTATATAAGTGTGGGCTGCCAGATCACGATAATTACTCAGGTCATATAGATTTTAAAAATCATAGCTAAGGCACTCTCCTTCATACCCTGTTATAAATCATGATGTTACATTTGGACATTTCATTCCAAAATGCATCTCTTACCTTAGCTTTGGTTTGTTCCTTGACATGCGACAGTTCTGTATCCAAGAGGGGAAACAGTGTACTGTGTGCTGGACTGAGGAAGAGATTGGAAGTAATACTGGCTGCAAAAAATGGTATATGAGTCACCAGTGCTTCTGGATTCTGTCAAGAAAAAAATGTGAGAAGTTAGAAAAATCCTCCTGATATGGAGCAGACGTAGAATTTTGACCTGAGACACACACTGCAGAAGTTCAAAACGATTCACCCAAATAAACTTGCAGGTATCCATGGATTCTCCCTATACATTAATATGACATGGCATCAAAATTCAAAGTAATATACCTTCTGGAATAGACCTTCTTGTCTATGACATGGCATAAAAATAACTAGAGAGTTTAGGATAATCCATTTAGATTCTTTCAATTTTGTTCATCAGGATAATCTTTTTCGCGTTGGATTCTGTCCAAAATTCTCATCCTTCTAACCCTAACTAAATAAACTACACTTATTTCAATGATAGATTTGAAAAATGACAATACGATTTTAAAGACACCACCACAATGGCAAAATGCCATAATTCTGATCTCCAATTTGTCTCGGTTCCCATAGATATATGCACACAATCATGGCTTCATAGCGCGTTCATCGTTGGAGCTCTTAGGTTCTAGTTTACATCAATGAATAAATTACATTCAGTGTTCCTCTTTCTAATTTCTAAACTAGAGCTCGACAAATGAATCCTTTGAAAAAAGCTTTAGTTGGCTGGCTTTCGCGCAATGCATTGTGGGAAGACCTTAGATTCTTCTTTGGGTATCCACATAGAATTTCCTCCACATATTGACTGGTTAATTCATAACTAAGTCAGAGAATCGAAATAGATAGTCTCTGTTGGATGCTGGTACATTGATTATGAAAGGTGTGGAAAGTATTATTATTATGCCTCATGCATTTTTACTGAGACCATAATAATTAGTTATTATGGTCTCAGATTTTTATAAGGGTATCCTCTTTTTGATTGGTTCATTTTTAACAAAGTCAGATACATGTACATCAAAAGAGCTGCAGAATGTTTTACTACTATCGAAGATGCAGGAGTTTTGACTACTTCCCTCAACACAGTCCCCCGAAACAATACAAGAACAATATTAACTAAATACTGAATGACGCCGCCAAGGGCAGGTTGAAAATCTGCTTGGCGAACTTGACAACAACAAAAATGGCGGCATCTGCTATCATCTGCCAATGATATGTGCGTAACGAACATAAGCAGATTTGGGGATTCTTTTGAATAATTATGATGCTGCATTGACAAATCAAGTAATACAAAATTGTGTGAATGTCGTCCACAATTATTGTAAAGAATAGGATCTAGTTTCCGATGTTCTTAACTGCCAGAGGATGAGTCCATCATGGGCGCTATGTTTAAAGGCCTACTACTACACGGAGCATCGTAAGCTTTTTTCAATTTAGTTTTGACAATGTATGAATGAAATATATGAGGTGTAAATGAAACAAATACAACCTGGTTCATTTCGGGAAAGTAACCAGGCATGAGAATGGAGTTTTTGAAAATAGCATGAAAAAGCAGGAAAGTGGTGAAAATTCCTGAAAAAGCGCGTGAAATTGGGCAAAAAAGGCCAAAAACAGGCTGAAATTAAAAGAAAGTGCGGAAATTTGGACCCCCAAAAATCCTGAATTCAGTTTTAAAACTGAACATTCTCATGCCTGAGTAACGCAAACTACTGGTCCTGTGGTGTTGGATGATCGACTACCTCCGCGTCGGAAGGTAGTCACTGTTCATTCAACACTGCGGGAGCAGTAGTTTGCACTACTTCCCCTCAAACCATGTTGTATGTAAACTTCCTATCCCAAATCAATGCAGTCTCAACAAGCAATACTAGAGTTTAAAAAATGCCACTGTAAAAATTGGTGTCATCTGCAGAGTCCATTGACCCCAACGCCTAACTTGCCCTATGACCTACCGATATTTGTCTCACTCTCATCCACCTCTGCAACCTTCCTTCAAGCTGCTTGAATATCTTCTCGCCACCCGTATTAGCGCCCTCAACGCCACCCTGTTCCAACAGGTGAAGATGCAAGGAATGCGGCAATGCTGTCACAGCGACGCATTGGCGAAAGTGACTGCCGGTTACGATGTCTTGAAGAACCTGAACAAAAGTTGATAAAAATTGGTTTTGATGATTCATATTGAGAATATTTATTGTATCATAAGCAGTTTACCAATACCATAGACAATATAACAACAATATTAAACAACACCAGTGAATGTCCCAACCAGAAGAAATAAGCAAAGACATTCTCCAGACGGGCATCCTATGAACCATTGGACTATTTACTTGGTACAATTGCTGGTATAATCTATTTTGTATAAAAAACTCAGATTTTGTTACCCTAGCTACAAGCTTAATTTGTAAATTTTGTTATATATGAATAGAGACCAGCAATCAGGTCAGTGGTTACAAGACCACACTATGAATATGAATAGTATAGGGTGTGCCAGTAGTGTATAAACTTCAAGTATCTTAAGGGGGCTGTCAAGTGTCGTTGTATGAATTTGTCAAGCACTGTAACTTTCAAACTATTTATGTGTTGTACATAAAAGTATACACTTTTTTGAATGAAATGAGTCGGGGAATCCATTTTTCGTATCAAAAATCGTGATTTTTATATTTTTGCCCAAAAATGCCTCTTTTTTGCCTAAATTTTATTAACAACCTAACAAAATAATTTTTAGGTAAAAAATTCTAAAATTTTACAAAAAGCATCTTAATTCAATTATCTAGGACACATTTTTTTTTTTTTCCTTTAAAATGTTAAAATTTTGCCTTAAAAAGTGCTAAAAATGTGAATTTTGGGATAAAATATCTCAAAATTCACATTTTTAGCACTTTTTGGTCATTAATTTCAAAACTAAAAATTTTAAAGGCAAAAAAAAAAAAATGTGTCCTAGATAATTGAATTAAGATGCTTTTTACCTAAAAATTATTTTGTTAGGTTGTTAATAAAATGTAGGCAAAAAAGAGGCATTTTTGGGCAAAAATATAAAAATCATGATTTTTGATACGAAAAATGGATTCCCCGACTCATTTCATTCAAAAAAGTGTATACTTTTATGTACAACACATAAATGGTTTGAAAGTTACAGTGCTTGACAAATTCATAAAACGACACTTGACAGCCCCCTTAAGATTGTTTTACAGGTCATCCAAAAATAAGTTTTCCATGAAAGTGATTTGACACAAACTTATGGCTGGATCTATGATGAGATGCTAAGTTATTTTTGTTCTATCAAAACGTGTCGTCTTCAAAGAAGACATCTGGCTGGTTTTAACTGTAATAAGAGTCTTACACTGCAAATTATGAGCGTTTACTTTTGGACAAACTAAAAGTAAACTCAAAAGTAAACGCAATACTAAACACTTATGTGAGCCAAACAACTAAGCTGTTTTCCACCCAGCCTCTAATCAATAACTGTCCCATTATATCACAGATGGTGGAAACATCTGTGATTATATTCACTCCCTTGGAGCGTGCTTTGAGGTCAATTGGGTGCAAAATGCAAGAAACGTTTAGTTTTGCATTTACATTGTTTAGTTTTGTGTTTAGAATTGCGTTTACTTTTAGTTTGTCCAAAGTAAACGCTCATAATTTGCAGTAGTGTTACAGCAGGTTAAAACAAGTACGCAAAACCAGGGGCATGGGGTGAAAATGCACCCCCAGTCAAGACCTTTGCCCCCTCCTAGTTTCCTTCATTCAGCCCCACCCCCATTTTGTCCCTAAACATTAAAAAAAAAAGTTGAATTCAAATGCTAAATAAGCTTAAAATAGGTTCAAAATGTCTGATTTAATAGATCAAATTAATCAAATTTCAGGCAAGTTTTACAATAAAAGCCAAGAATTTTTGTGCGCTTTTTTCACCACAAATCTGTCTTGCCCCCCTTAGTTTCCCCCCTAAAATTTCGATGCTGATGCCACCACTGCGCAAAACACCATATTAAATAAACCAGTAGAACACTACCAACAAGTGCTTTATCTAAATAATCCACTGACTCTCCCCCCCCCCCCCCCACCCCACTTAAGAAGAAATGCTCTCACTCACCTCTTCAGTTGTATTAGCCAGGATGTCACTAACCACAAATACTGCTTTCTTATCATTCACCGTTCCATTCTAAACATAAACAAACAAAAAATACCATGTGTGTTAATAAATTTAAATCCAATTGCAACAGTATAATGCTATAAAAAAATATTATGAGGCTGCTGTGCAAGTGGTCCCTATCCCTATCTAAAGTCATCTGGTACTAATTTAGCTTAGCAAATAACATGGCACAAATCTTGCACCGAAAGCCAGGTCGTCAATTCTCCCAAAATGGATCCAAAAGGTGACATTCGTTAAAAAAACCCTACTCCTCCCACTTCCATTGTAAATTGATGACTATTAGGATTTATGTCAATAAAAACCAACAGGCGACGAGTTTGTTTATTTTACCCAGAAAGAATCAATACACAAATGACCAGCTTGTCGTGTGTGACGGTTCTGGCATGAAGAAGTATTGGGGTACATGTATGAAGATGAGAAGAAAGTCAAATATTCTGTTCAACCATTTCAAAGGACACTAACGACAGTAAAGGTATTATCAAATCAGTGCTAGAAAATAAGATTCATTACCTCATGAATATGTATGTCAGATGTGGCCCAATGAAATGTCTCACAATCGCAAATACTGTACACGGACGCAGGTATTTGAAACACAACAGATGACCGCGGCGCGAACCTTATTTGTCACAAGCGTACATCAATCAAAGCGCAGCAAACATCGCGCACATCGCTGGCCCTGAACCTGTTTATTTTGTAACTACAATTTTTACTTTTACTGAGCAGATTTTGAATGGCTATAAAATTATGAAATCTTACAGTGACAGAAACAGCATAGCCCTGCCTACATTTGCTGTACCTTGTATTGTATTTATCATATTTATATGGTGGTGTTAGAGTGCCAAATCATGAAATGGCTAAATGTTTACTGAAGATTTCCCATGTTCCGATTTTGTCCGAAAACATAATTTAAAAAGCTTATTCAAAAGAGCATTCCCCGGAGAATTCTATACTAGGCTAAATTCAAGTTCTCATGGTATCGTACGCTTCTTGGTGCTGATTCTACGCTGATATTTTGCCCCTGCGTTTATTAAAACTTGCAGATATAAAATAAACTTAGGCCTATTCACATATTCTGACGAAAGGCGGTCAGTTTAAGCTGTCAATTCAGAATTGTATTAGTAAAAGCTTATGTTATGTATATAATCAATTCAATCAGTCCATGAGATGACTAGGCCTACCATCGTCCATAACTTTAGATTAATCTGGAGTGCAGACGATTTGCCCGGCTGGGTCCTTACTATGACTAGGCCTACGGTTCAATAAATAGCGACGTAACTAGCAGAAAAAAGTAGAAGAAAAAGTCCGAAAATATTAAATGCTAACAAGATTTAATACAAGAAGCAAGTCAATGACACGCCATGATTTGCCGCACGGATCAGGGATAAGTTTTGATGCATGCACTGCACTGACGCCAAAGTGGTTGTGTTCGCCAAAATATGCCCAGGCGAACTCTACAGTACACGTTACGTCACTGCCATGCCACCTAGGTGTGTTGAAAAAAAGTAGCGCATAGGCGCATTGATGTGGGCGTGAGATGGTGGCCAGGGGGTGTTTGTGCATAGACTGTTTATGATGTGCGTGTTAGGAATTTAGGTGCAGTGTTGGGTGGGAGGAGGGGGGGGGGGGGGGGGGCGTTGCTTTAAAAAGAAAGCAGTACCTAACTAAGACCCTATTTTTCATCATAAAATCCACTCAGTTATGTAGCCTTTTTGAGGCGGCACACCCCTATCCAAAAAATGTTGAGTGCCCCCCCCCCCCCCCCAGGGCCACACAGCCCCTTTCAACTTGCCCGACTCCCCCCCCCCCCCCCCCCCCCCCCCCCCCTGATCATACCATCCACTTCAATTTTGACAGAAACTCACTATGATATAATATTAAACAGGTCACAACTCTACGGCCCCACGAAAATAATAACAGGACCTTTACATTACTAATTTAATAATCTGGTCAATCAAAACACGTAGCACGCCTTTCAAATTGCCCAAAAGTCACACTTAATTCAAGTATTCAAACACTCAGGTTATGATCAATACGATAAACAGGCGAACTCTACCCCACGAAGTAGTGGCGAAGTAGTGGCACTACTAATTTACGGTAACCTAGAGGTGCCTGGTAGAGTTCGCAAATTCAAAATGGCGTCCGAAAAGCGAAGTCAACCTCATACGCTGCACTGACAGTGACAAGAATTAACGGACTACGTTTTATGCAATCCCTATCATTACCAAATCAGGTCGAGACCAGTTTACGATCAGAGTTTACGATTCGGAAAGTTAGATTTAATTTAAGCCTAAACCTATCATCACGTTTTAGAAATTGAATGCCTTTTATTTACTGCTTTAGTTTAGAAATAATATGTTTCGCTAGGCCTAGCATTTTAACTTACCTGGTGAAGAAAAGGCTTTGTCAACCAAAACTGACCGTCGGAGAATATAATATTCCAATTTATATTCTCTTATATTTCCATCCCTGGTTTTTGTTACCGACAGGTTACAGAAAGTAGTTTGACATCTGGCTTCTCTCAACTTCCGAGTTCATGAATGCATGTGTGCCATTTTGAATGAGCTATTATTATTATTAAAGTTTTATATTACAACCATACTTTGATACTAGCTAAGCATTTAGCTTGAAAACGCCTAGGCCGTGGTCGAAGTAGTTACACCTACAGCATCTTTTTTATCTAGGTTTTGATGAAGAATAAATACGATTACAGAAGCTTTAATTTTAAACATGTTAAAAATTCATCCACAACAACAACAGTGTGGTCATTTTTCGTCCTTTACCTTGCTGAATAACCGTAGAGGCAGGCAACATTTACTTGGGCCCCTGAATCTGTTTACGACGGCTTCTGCCTTGACAACAGTCGTTGATTGGCTTATTTCGTAAGTGACACATCTCATTCATATTCATATAACCTTATTTGGGGGTTGGGATGGGGATTCCCCGGGAATCGAATGGTTTGAATCATTATCGCCACAGGGAAGAGCATCTATTGTTTACTAATGTTAAATATAATCCCTCTCAGAATCTCCTTAAAATGAGTTCTAAAAGGAGAATTTGTATCCAATTATATAAAAATATTTGATAATGAATGAGGTTAAATACTTTGTACCGGCTGATTTTCGGTTATTGTTAAAAATCAAAACAAATGGTTTCAGGCCCGCGGAATTTCCCTCGGGGCTTCGCCCCTCGGGAAAATTCCTTGGGCCTAAAACCATTTGTTTTGATTTTCAACAATGACCTCAACACAGCCAGTATGCAGTATTTAACCTCTAATTAGCTGGGATAGAGTGGCAATAACCTTTAGTCCTCTAAACTTGCTGAGAACCCTACAATTTCTTATTTGCGCACACAACTTTTACAACACAATTATATTTAATCAGAACTTCACTTGATAGTAGCATTAATTGGCTGGCAATGATTAACATGCAATGTCTTTGAAGTCTCATGGTTAACATCGCCGCTGTTATTGTGTACATACAATCTTCGTAAATGTAAACTTTCATGTTAGTACATGTATACATTATGATATGAAGTAAGTAGAATATTGGTCTTGCTTGTATGAAATACATTGTACAGGCTGAGATATTATGTTAGATTTTGGACGAAAACCATTGCAAACAGATGATTCATTTCCATAATATATTCATAAAAATGCACATACATACATAGGATCTTATTGTGCTAATATAGGATCCATGAAGGCGATAGTGTTAGAAGAGCATTTTCTTGTACTAAAGGTGGCAAAATGCATACTGGATAAGACTTGCTCAGGTACAAAAAAATACAATACCATCATCTATATTGAACCTTACCTCAAATGAAGAGAATTCCTTGACATTGACTGCTCCAGCACGCAGTAACATTTGCATACCACCGGTCCAGTGTAGACACTCTGCGGCCGGCCCATCCAAAAACACCACAGCTCTACTGACATGATTGCAGATGGATTCCCAGGGGGAGAGGGCTGCGCTATGTAAATCACGAGGACTGCTGCCTGCCATTAAAGCGACGATGATGGTCTATATTCACTTGAGAGCTGAAATAAAATAGAATTAAGACATGTGCATTAGTCTATATTTTGAAACTTAGATTACAAATTAAGATCAAATTATTGGATCTTCATGGACTTAAGTACTAATAAGACTGTATACAGTGCCATAGTACTTCCTCATCTACAGTACTGTAATATTGTATGGGGAAATTGTGGTTCAACTTCAGCATATCGTCTTCAAATTATTCAAAACAGGTCTGCTCGTATTATTTGTGGAGTAGCTTGGGATACACCTAGTCTTGAAGTTTTTAACAAACTTAAATGGTTACCACTTGATACTAGACAAACATTAAATTGTAATATTTTGTCAAATAGAATAATCAATGATACTGCACCCTCATATGATGTTAATAATTACAATTTACGCAGGAATAAAGTATAATGTTATTATTCCTAAACCTAGCAGGTGGCCGAATTGTCCAGTCCTGGCAAATTTGACAGTGCACTGGCATATATGCCTGCTAAGTGGGCATATTTGCCAGTATTTACAGTTAATCCAAGAGTAGCGCTTCCACACACAAAATGGCATCTTCTATCCTTCATATATCAATAGTTGAACTTGATACCAAAATATTTTGCGTTGCTTCATAACAATTCATGGTTACGTTTTACTAGAAAAAAGATGCAATTTCAGTCATATTTGGCAAAAACTATTTTTGAAATTTCATTTTCAAGCTTTCATTGACAGTGCACTATTATATTAAAGGGACATTAAATGGTGTTGAAAATTTTAAACGTTTAAAAATTTACGTCAGAATTCAAGATGAACATTAAAAATTGCCATTATTGTTGTTTCTACTAACAAAAACACAGCAAAACGTGATTAAAACAATACCATCGCTATTTATTGAAAAACGCCCTCTATAAAAATATGGTTAGCGTTATGTATCACGCGTACTGCAGGGGGATACTGTCGGACGTAAAATGCTGGTTGCGGCTTTACCAGCATTTTTGAATCGACGTTTTGTTGTACAAAGAGGGCTGATTTTTCTTAATCCTTATAGGCGTAAGTTCATATGTAATACAATTGTACAAAATATACAAATCCCAGTTTTTATCATATATTTTTGTAATTGAGGGCGCTGCCTCCAACACATCTCTTAATGCCCCTTTAACAAACAGAGAATCCTCTACGCTTATTGTGTACTTATTGGTGATCACACACCAATCCCCTCCCTCCCCCATCCCATATGCACAAAAGCACTCAACCCCAACCACAAACCTACTCCACCTTCCCACAATGCCCCCTCCACATCTAAACCACCCCTACAACCTCCCCTCCCCACCACAAATCCCCCAACCCCCTTTACCATCACAATCCCCACCACAAACTCCCTCCCCTTCTCATCCCCACCACAAACACCCTCCCCTTCCCATCCCCACCATAAACCCCCTCCCCTTCCCATCCCCACCACAAACCCCCTCCACTCCCATCCCCACCACAAACCCCCTCTCTTTCCCATCCCCACCACAAACCCCTTCCCTCCCATTCACAAAACCCTTCCCCCACCACCACAAAACCCCTCTCCCACCACAAACACCCTACCCATCCCACCCCACGGCCTACCCTCCCCCACCCCATGCATCCACACCACCACAACCACCTCCCCATCACAATCCCCCACCTAAACCCCCTCCCCTTCCCAACCGCACCACAAACCCCTACCCCACCACAAAACACCTCCCCCACCACAAAACCCCTACCCCACCACAAACACCCTACCCACCCCACCCCTAGGCCAACCCTTCCCACCCCATGCATCCACGCCACCACCCCCCCCCCCCCTTCCCCACCACAAAATCTCTCCCCAAGGCCATCCCATTCCCATTCACCACCACAAACCCCTGCCCTCCACCACAACCCCTCCCCACCACTAACCCCTCCCCAACCACAAACACCAGGGGTGTGAGAGGCCACAAATAAAAAGAGGAAAACAGACAAAAACGAGGAAAAACAGCGTAAAATTGGGCAAAAATGCCAAATATGGGCTGAAAAGAAAAGAAAAGGCTGACATTTTGGCATAAGAAAAATTTCAAAAGAGGAAATCAGCTTAAAAGAGGAACTCTCACACCCCTGAAACACCCTCCCCGGCCCCCCCAACTCAACACAAAAGTTGGTAACCATGACTGTTCTAAAAATCGCGGAAAAGGGGTATATTTTCGATTGTCAGCGCTGACACTTAGTGACAGCAAAATCATGAAAATAGGGGGTATTTCATGAATTAGTCTCCGCGAAATTCGAAAAAAGGGGTATTTTAGGAAGAGGAAAAAACTAAAAACATCACAGTATGGATTTAATCATTTGATAGAACATGTTAACAACCCAAATACACCACTTGGGGTACACTAGTTTATAACAAATGACCATAAACGCCTATTATTATTGGGAGCAACAAGTTTTTATCTACTTAATGTATGTGTAAAGTGTCTTTGAAAAGGGGTGTTTGAAATTATAGTCATTGAAAAGCCAAAAAAGGGGTATTTTTCACTCCAATTTTGTCCTCGTTTTTGCCAAAAAAGGGGGGTAAAATTGTTGAAAAATCCTTGCAAAGGGGAACTTTGAAAAAATGAAGGACAGTCATGGTTACCAACTTTTGTGTTGAGTTGGGGGCCGGGCACCCTCCCCATCACTAACCCCCTCCTAACCACAAATACCATCCCCATCACTAACCCCTTCCCAATAACAAACACCCTCCCTATAGATGAGGTGACCGTTGTTTACATCAGTAGTGTTTACAAATTGATTAGCGCCTGGTCTAAAGACATGCTAAAGGTACTAGTCCATGACTACTGCATACCGTATTATCCCTATTAAGCGCCCAGGGCAGTTAGCAAAGTCATTATGGGTGGGCGCTTATTATGTTACCTTTTTAAACTCATTTATCGTACTAAAATAAAATGTACAAGTGGTCATTTGAAGATGCTGACCATTTGATGGTCATTTGAGGAGGCTGACCATTTCATGTACTAAATGAAATATATGTACAAGTGGTCATTTGAGGATGCTGACCATTTGAAAAGGTGGGCGCTTATAAGGGATTGTTTGTTGGTAGTCATTGAGAAAAACAGGGGTGGGCGCTTATAAGGTCCTGGGCGCTTAATAGGGATAATACGGTACATACTTTTCGAAAGCAAAACACACATCACTGAGCGCCAATTTTAAAAGCACATGCCCTTATGGTGCGTACGCATACTGCAGGGCAACCAGAGGGTAAGCTTTAGAATACCTACCATTTGTAGACCTCACTGTGTATGGGTCGTTCTTTAAAAGCCCCCATTGAAGACATGCAGTGGTAGGGTATACTAAAGGAACTTTTAACCAGATTTAGTACCTGGTCTCTCACTGTGCTTAGGGATGCAGACCATGACTACTGCACTATTACACCGTAAGCACTGTATTAATTAAGTATAATGATCAATCAAGTGCGAATTAAAGCACATTCCCTTTTTTTAGGTGCGCACGCATACTGCCGGGCACTACGTTACCGGTCACACCATCTATACGGTTTTATACCCCATCTCACACCAAACCCCCCCTATTACAAAAATCACATGGTATCGATTATCGTTGCGCCGCCCATCACTACAAAAACTTTTTTACAAAGACAAAACTTTTGCTTGATGCTGAATGGATGTTTCTGACACACCCCTTGTATTTCATTGGCCACAAGTACTCATTAAGGCTAGTGGATCCACCCAGACATATAGTGCTGGGAGATATCAAGCCTCTCAGTCTCAAACCCAAAATCACAAAATGTTCTTCATCTCTTCAACAACTATTACTGTTGTAACTAACTTGAACAAGTATCAGAATTTGCTTTTTGTTTAATAAATTAATTCAAACAGGAAATCAAACTTAAACCTTTCCCCAGCAGATTTTTACTCCATTGGAACAATTATTTTGGGTTTCAAACATGAAAAATAGTGAATTTATTACGCATTTTGTCTTGGTGGCCATATTGTCCCACTTTACTCAGTGGGACAATTTGGCCACCTGCTACTGCTATAGACAATGATAGAGGAATGAATTTGAATACAGTCTGCAACACAGTGAGTGTGAATGAGTGTGCAACCCCTGCTCTGATGTGTGTACAAACACTTCATTCCATAGCTAGCTCTCCCACATAGAGCTAGGATTCAGAGCTAACCAAGCCCTCTGTTAATAACTTTAAACACTTAAACATACTCACCAAAACTAATATCTCAAACAAAAATAATGTTCACAACACAAGTTTGCAAGCTTAAAATGGGAGACGAGCTGTAATTAAAGATGTGACACGCTGTCACAATAAAACGGTGCATTGTGGGAGTAAAATTTTAAAATAAGTCTAACTCAAATATAGTTTTTTGCCCAACAATCAAGCATACTGTCAAATTTAGCCCATACAGGATTAAAACATCAAATTCAATAAATAAATTCAATAAATCCAATAAAATAATAATATATTTGGCAATAAAACATAGCCAAATCCTCATAGTAGTTAATAGAAACACTACCAGTGAAACAACTTCCGGATAGCAGACGACGAAAAAGCTTGAAAAGTCATTTTTAGGCCTTTGATTTTTCAGCGAATTTCTATCTATCTTGATGACTTATCGCTACACCAAAGTTACTCAAAACTTATAACGGACCATTTCTTTATTAAGATCATCAAATTGTGTTATTATTAGGGGTATTATTACTCATATTATACCTCGATACAATTATAACAACAAAAAAACTCCACACTGACACCTGTCCAGTGTCGGCTGTCGCAGAATTCGGAAGTCTTGCACACCGGTATAGTAACACTAAGGATGGGTTCTTTAGACTCAGTTGGTGATGTAGACATAGATCCCAATGGAACATTTAAATATATTCTCATTGATATTAAGAAAGCAGGAGTAAAGAAGACAATTGTTAGAGGATACGAATGGGCTGGATATCACGGTAAGAGCAGGTCATCCGGGTATTTTTGTCATTTATTTGCCATTATTGACAACAATAACAAAGCGTTTAATAGCACATCAGTTTCTACACTCAGCTCAAAACACCAATGTAGTCTGTCGAACAAATTGATTTCCTTTTTAATTAAAAAAAACCCCAAATTCATGGTTGATAATGATTGATAGGGTTACAAAAAAGCTTCATCATATTGCATGATGTGTACTGTAGTCTGTAGTCAGTCGCATGTTGTTACCCATGCAAGGATAGAGCCCTGACTCATTTAATCAATTATAGTTGGCAAGCGTCTAAAGTAGGCTCCAGACAGAAAATATTGAAAAATCACCAACATCTCAGTTCGGCGGAACTCCAAATTCGGATACGTATCAGAATTTGGATATCCATACATCCGATTTACGATACGGAGGGTATACTCAAATGTTGTTTGACCGACCATGTCATGTTTGGCCGGCCATGTCATGATGTTTGAAGGCAGCACATGAGAGCTACATAACTCAGTACATGTTTACGGAATATTTTTGTTATTTTTCATCTAATTTTGGCCGAAATATGGTGTTTTCTGTGACCAGGACATCATTCCAAGCCGTTTTATGGAATTTACACAGATGGAAATGGATTTTTCACAGGTAAATTTATAGTTTATACAAGGAAGAATTACCTCATGTACTTTACCAGTCTGCGCCGTCAAATAGGTGAGTGCGCCAATGCAAAACAACATACCCTCCGTATCGTAAATCGGATATGGATCCGAATTCAGGCCTGTCCGAATTCTGATACGTATCCGAATTTGGAGTTCCGCCGAACTGATCTACATCTATGCTGGTACTCGTCAATGCCTTTCAGCAACTAAACGAGGGTTGTGTGGTGTTGTGTCTCAATTGGTTTACACATGCGCTGTGTGCTCTCATATTTACAGTATTTACAAATTGTTGCAAGTAACGCATATACAAATTCGTGCAATTAAAAATATATATATCTGCTCCATGACTCAGCCACAGATGGCTCCCTTGAACCGCTCAATGGTGGGCAGCCCAGTGATGTTATGAGGAAGCGCATCCCAGTCCCGCAGAGTTCTTGCAAAGAAACTGTTCTTGTACATCTGTCGGAACTGGAACTGAGTCGCATGAAACTGTTTTGTTGTTGCCGTGTTGGACGTTGTCTTGGTTGGAACTTGGATGTAGTCTGGGATTGGTATGGCTATCTGGTGATTTATGGCTTTGTGATCTTTGACCATGGCAACATTTAATCTCCAACTTTAAACTCACGCCAGTAATTAATACAAGTACATGTCTAAGGCCAAAAAACAAACAAAAATGTTTGTCCATAGAGGGTCCGAAAAAGGTAGGGTCGGTAGGTCGGATATTTTTTTCATTTTTTTTTTAAAAACAGATATTGTATTTGGGAATATAAATTTGGCATGAATACTGTGAATTAAAGTCGTCTAAACACAAAAACACATCACTTTGATGCTCTGCTCTCGCCCACCACCTTCACGCTGCTGATTTATATCTCTTTGATATCCTGCTCGGACACATTGTCTGTATAAAGTTGCAATATTGTTAGTACTGGTTGCAACACTGCAAACTCGGTCAAAGAGTATTTTTGTACCGAGTTTGCAATGCGCAGATACCGTGAATGTTGTCGGTCGCCGCCATTTATTATGATTGAAAATTTGCAGAAAGTGAAACAACGTAGTGTTGAAGTTCTGTTAGAAATATTTACGTGAAAGTATTACTAAACCTATTTTTTCCCGTACTTACTACCCCAAAAATTGTTTTATACTATGTTGAAATTAATATTCATGCCGTTGAGCAAGATTTTGGGAGCAAATATGAACTGTAACTAGAGTTTTCATATTTTCTCACACTGCGTTTTTAGTATAAAAATGACATCAATTGCACATGCGATTAAATTTTCATTTAGTCCTTTTAATAGTCCCTGCGGGAGCTAAGTTCATGCAATAAAACATTATGTTACAAGGGACTGCGCATTGGGGATTGTGTTTATAAAGACCAGATTTACGATAGCGTACGAAATCAGGAATACAACGGTCCGTTTGGCCATTTAAATTGCTCAAAAAGTTGTTTTAAAAAAAATAATAGAAAATAAAAAATAATACGGTCGGCACCAAGGTACACGGTCGGTTGGACGTGGACAAACAAACAATTTTTTCTTTCTTGGCCTACCCTTTCATATGAACCAACAAGTTTTGTGGAGACTCTTCTCCTTCATGGTCAGGCAACTCTTTTAAATTGAGGTGTTTTGCCCATTTTCAATGTGTCATGACTGCTGAATTCGGCAAGTATTTGCGGGAGTATTTGTAGCAACATTTTTAAGAAAAATTGTCTCACGAAATTTCTGTGACAGAATTGTGACACCATGAAAGATATGGAGAAAAAAAATTACACACTCATTTTCTCCAAATTTACCTTATCGGCGCGTCTGCCGGGCCCTTTCTTGCAGCAGATAATTTGTCTGGCAGGGGCCATTCTATACTCTGTGTGTTGTACTTGTTCATTTAAAAGTGGTTTGGGATTGTATCTCGTTCCATGATCAAATGCATTTATATTTATCAGCCCCTTTCTGGGGTCCCTAGGGGCCACATGCAGCAGGGGGGCCCCGGCAGACATCCATATCTGCTTAAACATCATAAATAATCCTGTGGTCAAATGTTGGTACCTCGTCCGATTGATCAAAAGCTGCCGTATATCATATGTGTCCTAGTTTTAAAGTATGTTTAAGTCCTTGGTGCTGTCTTTCAAATCAAGAAGATAAAGTTAGTGCAGCAGAGCAGAAAGTGTGTTTGGGGTGATAAAGCGAGATGAGTTCACAAAGATGTGAACAATTTTTTTGAGCAACCTAGACCATGGAGGCACTTGAAGACCATCCCCCATAAGCAAAGATGTATGTGATGTTGACGCACCATCACCACAGCCACAGGGATGCAGGACTTCCAGAAATGAGGCCATACAAAAAAATGGAAATGTAAAGCATTAATTTAAAAATATATATAATTATATTATATGCCTGTACATGTGCTAGATATGCGCATGTTCAATGCGCCGCAGTCATGGGATGCCAGAAACAAAGATGGTGCACATCTTATCTTAATATCTTTTACTTTTCCTTTTTCATGTTTTAGATGACATCTTTCAACAAGTAAGCAGCCAACTAAAAGAACAGTCTATAACATTAAAATGTCGTGGTGGCGGTAGAATAGAACATCAGAGCGAGGAACAAACGCTTTTCGTGTATGGTTACTCAATTGTAAGTTGAACAATTCTAGTGAAATAATCTGAAATTAATTAATTGTATTGTTCGGGGAAAAAAGGTCTGTCTCACATACGTTTGGGAAAATAGCTATGATTTTTTTTAATACAAAAAATAGCTATGCTAAATGTTGGAAATTCTTTTTTTATTGTGTTTGAAACTGTGGGTTGGTTCTTAAAGGTAGTTGACCCGATCACATTAGCTTTTTCCCAACAGAAGAAAGCCTATATTTCTCTCATTATACCCCTGCAAAGTTTTAGAGATTATCTTTATAAATAGATATTATGTTGTAATCATCTGCCTGACCGAAAATGCAGAATACGGGTGATTTTTGCGACCACAACAATTTGAGATATTATTTGTTGAAATTGGATCAAGTTCAATTTTGACTGACCCAACCCCATGCTAAACTTTAACAACCTTTTTATGTTTTTTGCCGGATACACTATTTTAACTATGTACCAAAACATGGGGCAAACTATACATTTTTTAATGCTTTATGCTCAGACGAACAAGTTAGTACCGTATGTACTTTTTGATCCTTCTAGTGGTAGCCATTTTGAATATAGTGTGAACCCTCTAACTCTTACCATTTGCCTGGATTTCATTTTAATTATTGATAATATTTTATGAAGTTTTTTTCTTCTTTTTCCTTTATTTGTTTTCTGCAGGGATTTGGAAAAGCAGATCATGAAAAAACAGTGCAACTACTAAAGGCACGGTACCCATCTTATAAGATCACATGGTCAGATGATGGCTATTGATGAAGCTCATCTAAAATTTTAAAACACAAATTGTCCATCGGTGGCTTAAAAACATGGAGCTTCACTTCAGTGTCAGAGCGTTGTCGCATCACGTTTAACCAATGCATTAGGGCTTCCTCACAACCCAAAAAGGTGTCTAGCCCTCGCCCATTTTGACATATTTACATGATTTTATGACCCACTAACTTGTTACATCTTGTGGTACATGTATGTCCCAACATTTTACGCCACTGATGATGACTACAAATGTGCAGAAATGAAACTTTAAACTGCTGCATGCAGTAACGTTTTTACATGGAATGTTATTTATTTGCCAAATAACCCTTTGATAATATTCACATAACACAAAGAGTACCAGACTAGGAGGTTTAATGTTAGGGACTTTGAAATCAGTAACCATAATAAAAAAAACTGAGATATACTTAATTTTAAGGGGCACTGAGAGATTGCCAAGAAAAATGAAATTTGGAAAAAATGAATTGTAGGAACCCTAAATGGTAATAATTTATGGGGAAATGGTTTAGAATATTGGCGCTAGATAGATATTCGGTTGAAGCAATTTATGTGGCAAGTGATGCTGATAATTTCGATGTCATCTTCATCAAAATTACCCAAATCGTAAAATGTTACACGATAAACGTCGAATTAAGGTTAACTGTTTTAGATATTAGTTAGGATATGCCCAAATGTTACTTAGGTGCAAAAAACCTGATTTCCAGGAAAATTGAGGAGCCTGTCTATACATATCTCTCAATGCCCCTTAGACAAGCAAATTTCCTCTCCATACTATGACACCTCATTCATTAAAAATTGACTGGAAAAGTTATGATGCTTTTGGTAACGACACCTAATGGGGGAAAGTTGTTTTTTGTATTGGATATCATTGATTTGTTTTGCTCTCGAAACCAGTTATGAATGGTGACCGTGATTCATTTCACACAAATCATCACTGCTGAGCGCACACTAGGCAATGATATCCCATTGAAAATCGCTTTAATGCAACTTTATACTCAGTTGGTATAGTTACTTTAAAAGTATCCATCCACTCGATTTTTATGAATGAGGTGTCATATATCTGAGTTTTTTTTATACCGATTACTGATTTTAAATTAGCTAACAATAAAGCACCTGATCTGGAACATTTTGTTTCCACCTGAATATATGGATATGATATCAGAACATATGCCTGTAATTGCAGATTATTTAAAGTAGCTTAATGATTGTAATACACTAGTCGAAGGCTCAGTAACACAAGGCCTTATCTCCATTTTGACCATTTTGAGAAAAAGACTATTGAAGATTTTTAAACACATTGGGGAGATGGAGATGAGGCCTTGTGATACTGGCTATAACTTTGAAAGGGGTTGTGTTATGGAGATAAGGCTGTGTATTACTGGAAAGAGAATTTCTTTTCTGAAAATTTTGATACCAAAATCTCATTTTTGAAAAAATGGAGATGAGGCCTTGTGTTTCTGAGCCCTCGTAGTATATATACTTGCATGATCAAATATGGTATGTGTTGGCATCCTCCATCTCTGGGAATATACTCTGACATCACATTGATGAGATTATATTGTCTAGAACACTGCTGGAATGTTGTCTATTTGCTAGTGTGATAAACATAGTCCCTATAATAAATGCTATAGTTTGATCAGTTCCAAATTGGCGAAGCTGCCTTACAGCAGCGGATGGATACAGAAAGATGCTAGTGCGCATGAAGACAACTTACGCTTTACGCTCTGTGCATCGTATCGTGACGCATGTGTGCGACCAATACCGCATGCGTGTGGTCATAATAGCTGGCGTACGCTTGAATTATTTTTGCACACAGAGAGATAACCAAACTTTTCTCGCCAATTTGGAACTGATTGAACTATAGTATGTGCTATTGTGCATCACTATCACAAAGTGTTACACAACCAGAAACACCAGAGTCCAATAAACTTTTTTAAATATGGCAGGAACATGAGAAGAAGGCATCCTTCCACAAACGATTACCCAAGTGGAAGTACGTCCTCTCCTTTTGTGCCTGCCATACTTCAAAATCGCTTATTCAATTAAATATACTTTTAGTGGATTTAGTTATTCTTTCACACTTCTTTCTGAAGCTAAGTGAAGAATAATATTTTAAAATTCTTCCTTGGCTTAGCCATAGATTATGAAGGCATATTGAAACTCGTTGGGGATTAAGATCGCTCAACAACAACAACAAAAAGCCCATGTAGTCTTTTACACAGTCATGAAACAACTTCTCAAAATTCATAAATAAATTGACATTCTTGTTCCCACATGTTAAAGTATTGATTTGAAAAGATGTGCTTGTTGTCCATCTAACTCATGGGTTCGAGTTTAGGTGTGTATTTAAAACTGAGTCAAGGAGATGTCGATAAAACGTCACAAAGAGTGTTACATCAATCGCATCAGTGAATGTGTGTATTAATTTAATATATTTGAAATACTAGAAATATTTGAATTTTCACCTTGGCTTCTTTTCTCAAACTTTTTTTTATAAATCCCATCAGCCACTATAAGATATGCTATTGTTGCAATAGACTACTATTACCCACATATATTACCAGGCTTTTTAAACATGATTGTCCCGGTATTCAAAGTAGGATCAGTTATAAAGTAGGATCAGATCTAAAGCTAAACTTTGGACCCTATTTCATTAAGATCAATTCATGATTTTTTTATTCTTCAGCATTATGTTCATCAAAAAATAATTCTAAGAATGATCTTAATTTTTAAAATAGTCCTCTAAAGAAGACCTAAATCTAATGTATTTAATAATTTTATCAGGATTCCAAGATAATCTGATATGAAAATTCCAGTAAGAAAATCTGTTATTTTCCTTATTGGTTTCTGCAACCAAATTGTCTTCTTCCTTGGTGAGTGTTACTTGATCCAAAGCCAGACCATGAAGCTAGAATACCCAAACTTGTTGATGGGAGGGTATTTGATGATGTCATTTAGATAGTGATCATATCAGAGGAAGACAACAGATTGGTTATTGAAACCTTTGTGACTTATAAAAAGGTTTTCCGTTCATGTGATTTCGAAAGGAAAGGAAACTTGAATTTTGTTATCTTCAGGCCTGGAAATAGCACCCGCCCATAGCGGGTAACTTTTACATCAGGCGGGTGAAGATGCTAAAGTACCTTTTCAGACTCACAGTGTATGCGAGTTACACTGGCTGGTGGAATTTCTGTCGGGCAGGTTTTTTTTAGTTTTCATGCTCAACTGGCTGGTTGAATACAATCTGCAGTTCTAGCCCTGGATATATTATAACAATATATTTTATATATTTGCCAGATCTAACGTCCAAAGTGATGACTGAAATATGGAATATGGATGATTAAAAACATTAATTTTATGCCAAATGATTGATATTTAGTGTGCATTCAAATTAAGATTATGCTTTATGTAATGTAAATAGTATGTTGATTGTGGTAATGTAGCAGCTATGGTTTGTAATTTTTTAGCTGCAGGAAAGATGAATTGTATACAGCAGTATCCTCTGTTAGTAGGTACATTGTCAGTTTTTCCAAACCTCAGGTCAAGTCACGTCATAAAACATTTTATAATAATCTTCCTTGCTTTTGGATTAATCTGATTGAGACACTTCCAAGTAAAATTTAACTAATCCAAATCTTGAATACTATAGTTTGATCATTTCCAAATTGGAGAGAAATATGTGTTTTTTATTTCTATGCACAAAAAAGTAATCCAAGCGCCAGCACGCTACTTTGGCATATGCAAGCATCACGCTTACGCTTCACAATGCATGGTGAAGAGTGTTTTGCACGTCCACGCTCTTTAAATTTTTTAATTCATTTACTGCTGTAAGGCTATATTAAAAAATCTTTTGTCTCAAAGCTCCCGCACGCGTTAGAAGAAGAAAAAGAAGAAGAAACATTTTTTTTTTTTATTATTTAAAAAAATCCCAAAGTTTCACAGATTTTCTAGATTTTCTTTGATCACATCATTTTAAATACAAAAGGTCACATTTACAATATTTCAATATTTTATATTTATAAAAAAACCTTTTTAAAAAAAAATGCATTCCTCATTAGGTTTTGAAAAACTGAAGAACTTTGAGACAAAAGATTTTTTTAATATAGCCTAAACAGGTCCGCTAATTTGGAACTGAACTATACCATAATAACTGAGATTAATAATGCAACTCATCGCAAAGGTTGTGACATCCTTGACTCAATAACTTGTCTGGTTGAAATAATATGCTGCCAAAAAGGAGACAGTGTGTTTAGTTTTTAACCCAGATTTTAACACCAAACATTTCATTTAGCTCATTTTAACAGGCTCCTTGCTTGTCCTATAATCATGATAATGGAAATATACCCAAAAAGACCCACCCGGTTTTTTTACTACTCGGCTTGAAACATCAAACAATGTGTATCCCATATTGAAGTTTATTTTGTTATTGGAACTGCATGGTTTTATTGATTGTGAGATAAGTTGTATAAAGGTTAACAACTTTGATGAAAAATATAGTATTTGTCAGTGATTTTTATAACATCATAATACTGTAATTTCATTGTGTACTAAATGTTCAATAAATCATGTATTAGTATAATTACAGTGAGCAATTGTTTGTATTTTACTGTATAATTCCATCAGGAAAACAATCATTATCTAAAATTGTCTTAAAATAATTCCATTTGTGAAACAAGTGTTCCAGACAGATCCCACATCTCAATGGTGAAACCTTTTTTCTTTTCTTTTTGATGACATGAAACCAACAACATGAAACAGCACCTTGTAAATGGAATGGAGTCCAGTGGGGTAGTACACCCATACCTGTACTATCATCAGATGTAGACTGCTTTTGTTGAATGCTATCCACATTCATAAATCATGGCTTTCCTGGTCTTCATATTTTGTTAACTGGTATTGGCCTCATGTTCCTTAGTAAAAACTGCAACAACAAAAAAGAAAGTCTACACTAATTGAGAGGTTATAACTTTGGACTGATCATATGACGATTGTGTTGATAAATAGACCATTACTGTAGGTGTTTACTATACATGTTGGCATCATTTGCTGCCAAAGACTATTGCTAAATAATATGCAGTTCCAAATGTCACAAATTTTATGAAAACACAAAACACATCGTACAGACAAGAAGTATTGATCAGAGCTCTGATGACTATGACTATATACATAGGAAAGCAGCTGTATTCAAGTCAAATCTTGGCATATAAAAGCATGCTTAACATAAATTTGTGACGTGCATGTTTCTTTGTAATATGTTGCAAATCTTCCACAAATTACATTCTTTGGTAGCAAATGGGTATCAAATTGTAGCTAACAAAATTCTTTGACGGTTTGTGTCAATTAAATCATCACAAGATGCTCTATCAGATTCAAATTTATGGCATTTCCTCTCGTGAGTGTGGACTTTCTTTTTTGGGCAGTGTTTATTTTAAAACCCTTCCAACTTTATAATGGACTTGAAATTGGCAGATCAACCTCATGATTGCCATGGATTTTGATATAAACTTTCACTGCTGCTTACTCAAAACTATTTTACAATGTTTTGCTATCTACTGAAGATAGCAATATTTGGCTGACTACAATCATTGTTTTATGACGTGACTAGGGAATAACTCGCAAGGCGGAGAGGGGACCAAAACACACAAAATAATCATAACGGACAAGCTTTTTCAGTTTACTATATATATATATAATGCTATTTATTAATAAATGAACGGTTCACTTACTCAGATATCATACATGGCACACCAGCAATCTTTTACTAAATCATAACTAAAGTGACATCGCTGCAATCCGAGTTTCTGTGTAAATATCAGAAAACCCGCACGTGGGAATATTCTTGAATAGAGTAAATTAAAACATAACTGCTCAGCGTGATGCGTCGACAGGAATTGGTCAGTGTTGACATGGCCCGTTATCAAAATCAGTTTTCGACTCGGCCGAACAGTGTTGCCAGTTCCAGTCAATCGTGGCCTAAATGAAAGGAATTGAAATATCCAGAATAGATAGTAAAACGGCGTCACAACAATTGTATAGTGGAACCTTGTTAACACAATCTGGCTCAAGCCTTGCATTTTAGATAATGTTAACATAAATGTTGAGTTATCAGATAACATACCATTTCATTTAAAAGGTTTATACTTGAGAAGCAAGTATGTTAACACAAATATATAAGGGCAACAAAGTTGCTATTTGTTATATAGTATTAGTAGTTATAATACTCTCCTTTTGTAGCTTCACAAATATGAATGCGACGCATAAGATCATATGATTTTTGAAGCTAAAAAGATGAGTATTATAACTTATGGGGGATGTGCACCTTCGTATAGCCTCCGTAAAACTGCCGTAACTTCTTCATTATTCTTTTAATCTAGATAAAAGTATACATTTTTTTGCAGGAAAGGGTTCAATGAATCCAACTATGATCATGAAATTGACCATTTTGGAGAAAATTATAAAAAACACATTTTTTGCCCCATTTTAGGTTTGGAAAAGATAACTCAAAATATATTTTGTCAAATTTTGCCATACTAGTTTTATTATATTCCTCATACAATTCCCTAGGAATCTTTTTTTTTTTTGTTGAAAATATTTATTATTTTTTGAATTAGAGACCAAAAAGTGCTAAAAGACGGTGATTTTTTTACCTCCAAAATTGTGAAAATCACCATTTTTTGTAAAAAATCACATTTTTTGGCACTTTTTGGTCTCTAATTCAAAAAATAATAAATATTTTCAAAAACAAAAAAAACGATTCCTAGGGAATTCTATGAGGAATATAATAAAACTAGTATGATAAAATTTGACA
This sequence comes from Ophiura sarsii, assembly GCA_035610835.1. Lineage (NCBI taxonomy): Eukaryota > Metazoa > Echinodermata > Ophiuroidea > Amphilepidida > Ophiuridae > Ophiura > Ophiura sarsii. The sequence continues at coordinate 41,438,587 of CM069453.1, forward strand.
AAATATATTTTGAGTTATCTGTTCCAAACCTAAAATGGGGCAAAAAACATGTTTTTTAATATTTTTTTCTAAAATGGTCAATTTCATGATCATGGCTGGATTCATTGAACCCTTTCCTGCAAACAAATGTATACTTTCATATAGATTAAATGAATAATGAAGAAGTTACGGCAGTTTTACGGAGGCTGTACCTGAAGGTGCACGCCCCCTTAATACACTTTTGTGATAATGAGGTTCCACTGTATTATTAGGAAACATTAAGACATGATTCATCGATACTGGTCATATTTTATTTATTTGCAATTGATACAAATTTTCCATTTTTGTATCACTCCTCTATAATACCATAATATTTTCAGATAGATTCATGGTGAATATTTTAATTACATTGGTATATCGCATGGTTACTTATACAATGATGCATCTCGCTATCATATCCCCCCACTCATTGGAAACCAGTGGACAGCACTGAACACCAAGGCCCGTATTCTCAAACGTAGTTAAACACGGTTTTAAGCTAAACACGTGTCTTTCTTTTGACTTTAGACACGTCGTTTAACTAGAGGAATTCTTGAAAATTTGTTTAACTTAAATACGCGTCTACCTCACTAAAAAGTGTCTAACTTTAAACATGGGTATGGGGTAGTTTAGAGCACGTTTAACAAAACTTATTCACCAATTGTATGTCTTGAATAATCACTCAACCATGCATGCTGCAAGCTGACGTTCAGAATGTGTAGTTTTAAAAATACACATGCTTTTGAGGTATTTGGTCAATATATCTATTGTAATCCATTAGGGCCACAACAAATATGAATACCTGTAAACAGTAACACAAGACAACTCTGGGGACGAGATTCGCAGAGTTTAAAAGCATGATTTGTTGAACACATTGTTTAAAAGATAAACTCGCTTTTAAGTTATTAGACACACGTTTAGCTAGACACGGTTTTAAGCTAAACAGTGTTAAGTACGAGAATACGGCCAAAAGGTTTAGAGGGGTATACATGGGGTGACATCATGCCTGGTATTTGGTCGGCAGTTGCCATTGTTCTTTGCCCGGCGGTGTGCACACGGATCCAGTTTTATTTAAAACCGTGCCTTAAAAAATAGCGCCAAAGCATTATTAAGGGTAATAAGACATAGCGGACAGTGTTGTGGTCATATACTGTTCCCTCAAGCATGTGTCGACATTCCAGTCCCTTGTTTTTGTTGATAAACATTGCTGTCGCCCCATCTATACTATCTGCATATAAACGAACAGTACAGACTATGTACATTTTAGTTAAAAGTTAGAACTGTTTTGTGTATAAAAGTATATAAAAATACTATTAATAGAAAAACTTCCGTAAAAAAATAAGTAAACAACTTCCCATTCTACAATTCTTAACTATATATTCATATTCATATCTCAATGATTGTCAGCGATATAGCTGCACAGTTTATTGAAGATTTGGTACATTAGGTGGTTTTATTTAGTACAAGTTGTCCCAGAAAGATTTATACCCTGTTTGAAAAAATAATAAAAATATAAAAACAACATTGCAGACCAAGTTAATGCTTGCAATATAATGGGGAACATGTTTCCTACTTATTCCATTAATTTCATCAACATATCTGTATCTGTTCTGATATGGCTGACATTATTGAAAATCAGTGAAAACCTGTTTTCACTTTCAGCTGAATTCATAAAACTCACACCAAACTTCAAATTTGTCACTCAAGCAGAACAATTCAGGGTGTCCAAAATGATTGATACTGTATTTGAATAAATATTGACAATATAAAAACAAAATTGCAGTTGAAATCAGATAACTGCAATATAATGAAGAACATGTTTCCTATACTATGTAAATTCAAGATATCTTTATCCATTCCGGTATGACATGACATAATGGAAAATTGGTGAAAACCTGATTTTCACTTTCAATGTATTTAAATTGATAAAACTCGCACTAAACTTTAAAACACAGCACAATTAAAGGCATATTATGTGATCTTTTCTAAGTAGCACCCTCTATCATTGAATTTTACTATGAAAGCAGATTTTCTTGCAGATTTACATTTTTGATCATAAATCATAAAGATCTTCTAAGTTACAGATCGATACGATTCCTAATTACTTCAAAATCAGGGTTTGACAAATCTATTTTATTTTTTTCAAATTTTGCTCTAAATTCACTCTAAAACCATGATTTTGAGGTTATTAGGAATCGTATCGCTCTGGAATATATGTATGATTTATGATCAGAAAAGTAAATCTGCAAGAAAATCTGCTTCCAATTTTTTTTTAGAGGATTGAGGGCGTCTCATGGAAAAGATCACATAATATACCTTTAAGGATTTTGCTTTGAAAGGGTTATCCATTTACCAGAGGGTGAAAATGGGACCTATTTGGTGGCACATCCCTGTAATCTCATATCAACTAAGTGCACTTCCTGGGCCTGTACCTCTTTGCATTGATCACAAATGAGTTGTTATTTTTTAAGGCCTTTTTACCTTTTCTTTGGTATATAAACATTTAAATCTTAAAATCATTTGTTAATTACTTCTCTATCATAAATCAAATAAGACTTGCAATGTAGAGTCTGTCAAGCAAGTTTGATAAACTAGAATTTATACCTTGCTTACAAACATACTGAGTATTCAATCATATGCTATCAAGATTATCTGCATCTAATAAATTATAACATTCGAAAAATGTCAATAACAAATACAAAACCATACATCTAATAAGCTACACTCTACAGTAAATATTTAAAGCCCGTTTGTACTTATAGCGCCCATCCAAGATTGCTGCCAATCAGTGATGCAAAATTCTTCAGCCTTTACAAGTGAGAATTTAATCATTATAAATGCATAAATTCAATGGTATTAAATTTAATTAAGAACCGCTAGAATCTAGATTGAATATGTTATGCCTATATAATGGAGTTAAGTCAGGATCAAGGCGAACAAAACAAGTCTCACATACATTTGGGGAAATAGCCAAGGGACATGGGATTTAAGAAAAGAAGAAGAAAAAAATTAGAACAAATAGCTATGCAAATGTAGAAATTATGTTTTTTATTGAGTTTTTGGCCCACTATTTTTTTGTTTACCCTTTCGTCAATTTTGGTTTAGTTTTAGACAACTAAAAAAAAAGCCTAACATTTTGGGCTCTTCATGTAGGGTTATGCGGCAAAAGTGACTCCACATACCGTATTATCCCTATTTAGCGCCCAGGGTGCTTAGCAAAATCATTTTGGGTGGGCGCTTATTAAGTTACCTTTTTTAAAGTAATTTATCATGGAAACTGTCAAATTGTTCCGAATTTTGATGCACATTTTGGTTGGAAAATGTGCACAGCCCCCTGATGCCTTAATCGCCAACATGTTGTTGATGCCGGGACCTTCAGACGCTACTTTCATGCTTTATTTTGAGCTACAGTGGCTAAAAAGATGGGTGCTTATTAGGTGTTACTTTTTGGTAATCATTGGGAAAAAGAGGGGTGGGCGCTTATAAGGGCATGGGCGCTTAATAGGGATAATACGGTACTTTGCAAGCGGGGTATGTGACTTTATCAGTTGATGGTTAGACACTGTTTTACCACATAAAGAGTGTGCTTTGCAATATTATATGAATAATTCTTATAAACTACAATTTATTATATACCTTGTTATATAAAAATACTGACCATTTATGCATAAAAAATTATGATACAACAACTACAATTGCAAAATTACAAAATAAATTAATTCAGTCCGAAAATATTATTTACATTCCAAAATTGTTTTCATTTTTTATATACCGGTACTACACCCTACCCTGTGCAGCAACTATCTAATTCTGTAGATACCAGCACTATACTCTTGTCTCCATAAAATTATGTTGTACTGTTATACTGTATTCTCATCACAGACTCTGCATTTTTTACTACGCCAAGAATCTTTGATTGTGCACAAACAAATGGCATCACACAATGAGGTTACTCGCCTGATTTCATGATGCAATACCGCAAAAGTTGTGCATGTAAATTTTTCGCACTTTTTACACACTTTGAAAAAATTTGGCTTGTTTTTATTTTTGCGATTTTGAGCTTCCTTATACATAGACATACATACAAAATGAGAATATATTTGCATATTTTTATTTCCGCGCTTGCTGATTTAAGGGAAGTGTCAATCCTAAATATATGAAATTTATCAACCACTGTAACTTTTAAACTAATAATGTAATGTACATAAAAGTATACCATTTTTCAAATGAAATGAGTCAGAAAATCCATTTTTATCTCAAAAATCACATTTTTGGCACTTTTTGGTCAATATTTTCAAAAAATTTAAGCCAAAAAAAAAAGTGCTTCCTAGATAATTGACTTAAGAATTATTTTGGTGAAATTTTGAAATTTTTAATCAAAAACTGATTTGTTAAGTTGTCTGAAAATTGTTGGCGCCAAAAAATTGATTTTTGGGCAGAAATTTAATACCAAAAATGGATTCTCCTACTCATTTCATTTGAAAAAACGTATACTTTTTTGTACATTACATTATTAGTTTAAAAGTTACAGTGCTTGATAAATTTCATATACTTTGGGTTGACACTTCCCTAAAGTGCGAAAAACATAAAAATAAATGTAGAGCGAAAATTTCTACTTTTACAATATCTAGAATACACTCTAATGGCACCTCTAATATTTTGGGTGACACAAACTACAACGTATAGGCCTACAATCATAGAAAAAATGAGTTCGAACACTGACCCTTGTTTATTTACCATATAGTACGCGTTATTAGAGTCATGTGAAAATACCAATTTGCATTTGCTAGCCTGAAAGCTCCCCTTCAATATACCCCTCCCCCACCAATCAATGTTGCTAGGCAACAGGCTGATATGTGGCAAGTTGGGCGACTCAACATTGATCAGGGGGGAAAGGGGGATGACTTTACATTAGGCCTACTAAGTGTTCGAACACTTTTTTCTAACATTGTAGATGATATCAGTGGACCATTGGCAGATTCTCACATTCATTTAATCTCAAAATGGTTAATGCATGGTTTGGTGCATTTTCGGTAGAGATGTGCTTGGAAATAACAAAATCATTAATTAGTGTAAACAAAGACTGAAATGTAAATTAGCTCTAAGCATTGCACAGGCCAACGTGGAAATTACCATAACACCTTTCTACTATGGAGATTTAAGTGTAATGGCGTTTCTCTTTGATTTTAAGCTTTAGATATTTAAACCAGCATCTGTTTTATAACCGGTTACTTTGATGGGCTAGATGGGCAGGTTTCAACCTTATTGATGGCTGAATTGAAGGCTGACCACACGTTGGGAAGATCAGTGCACACAGTTCCGCCACCTCTTCCAAATTGACCTTCCTGTGTGCGATAAGGGAGAAGAGATACAAATGGTGATTGGTTATAACAACTTCAAGAACTAACTTTTTAGCAGAAAAGATTAAAGAAGATTTGGGACTAATCAGGTTGCAAGTTCATATAATATGTTAAAGCGATAAAAAAAAACACCACAGACTAAGGTTGGGTTTGTTGGTCAGGCTTTTCTTCTTCTTTTTTACTTCTCAAAAATACTGTACAAACGTTTACAAATCTGTAAACATTTTGACTTTTTTGGACAAGCCATAAAGATTTGTTTGGGTCGGTATTCAATTGCAGGTGAACATTTTTTTCACCAATTTCGAAACAAGGCGGTTCTCGAACCACTAGTCTCGCCTTCTTTCGCGACCGCTTTCTTGTGCGATCTATTGTAGGAATTAATTCTGAACGGCTCATATTTTATTGCAGTTGAGTTCAGTTCAGTTCAGTTCAGTTCAATTTAATTTGATTTGATTTGATATTTTTCAGTATTTAATTTAATTTAATTTAATTTAATTAATTTTTTTTCTTTTTTTTTTTTTCTTTTTTTTTTTCATTTTATTTCTTATTTTATTTTAGTTAATTTTATTTTATTTTATTTTATTTTATTTTATTTCTTATTTTATTTTATTTCTTATTTTATTTTATTTCTTATTTTATTTCTTATTTTATTTTATTTTATTTTATTTTATTTTATTTTATTTTATTTCTTATTTTATTTTATTTTTTATTTTATTTTATTTTATTTTTTAATTTATTTTATTTTTAATTTTGTTTTATTTTATTTTATTTTATTTTATTTCTTATTTTATTTTTTTTAATTTTTTATTTTATTTTATTTTATTTTATTTCTTATTTTATTATTTCTTATTTTATTTTATTTCTTATTTTATTTTTTATTTTATTTTATTTTATTTTATTTTATTTTTTAATTATTTTATTTTAAATTTAATTTAATTTAATTATTTATTTATTTTGATTTGATTTGATTTGATTTGATACCAAGTACCATCAAGATAGGCCCTACTGATCTATTTGACCCCATATTTGACCTTAAATGACCTCTGATAACCTTGAAAATTTATTCAGCAAAAAGAACACACCATCCCCCTTCCCTCCACCAAATCCCATCAAGATAGGCCTTACGGATCTTATTTGACCCCAGATGACCTTGAATGACCTTGAAAAATCAATCAGCAAAAAGAATACACCACACCCCATCTCTCCACCAAATATAATCAAGATAGGCCTTACGGATCTTATTTGACCCCAGATGACCTTGAATGAACTTGTAAAATTAATCAGCAAATAGAACACACCATCCAGCTTCCTTCCACCAAATCCCATCAAGAGAGGCCTTACGGATCTTATTTGACCCCAGATGACCTCAGATGACCTCAAAAAATCAATCAGCAAAAAGAACACACCATCCCTCTTCCGTCCACCAAATACTATCAAGATAGGCCTTACGGATCTTATTTGACCCCAGATGACCTCCGATGACCTTGAAAATTTAATCAGCAAAAAGAACACACCAACCCCCTTCCATCCACCAAATCACATCAAGATAGGCCTTACGGATCTTATTTGACCCCAGATGACCTCTGATGACCTCGAAAAATTAATCAACAAAAAGAACACACCATCCCTCTTCCGTCCACCAAAAACCCATCAAGATAGGCCTTACGGATCTTATTTGACCCCAGATGACCTTGAATGACCTCCGATGACCTTGAAAATTTATTCAGCAAAAAGAACACACCACTCCCCTTCCCTCCACCAAATCTCATCAATATGGGCCTTATGGATCTATTTGACCCCATATTTGACCCCGATGACCTTGAATGACCTTGCAAATCTTATCAGCAAAAGAACACACCACCCCCTTCCCTGACATCAAGTCCCATCAAGATAGGCCTTACGGATCTCTAGATATCGCGTTACAACGCGTCACAAAAGTTTTAAACATATTTGACCCCGATGACCTTGAATGACCTCCAATGACCTTGAAAATTCAATCAGCAACAGAACGCACCACCCCCCTTCCCTACACCAAGTCCCATCAAGATAGGCCTTACGGATCTCCAGATTTCTTGTCTCTTAGGTCGGACAGACAGACAGACAGACAGACAGACAGACAGACAGACAGACAAAAAAGTGGCCACTAAGTCTCTTTCTGAACAAGTTCAGGCGAGACAAAAATGGGTCGGTCAGGTCCAGCTACCTTTTAATAACACTTTCCATGCGGCTATCAGTTTTACCATATACAAAACAGATTTTTTAGAAACCTTTTCCAATTTTTAAGGTCTATCTCAAAGGTTTACTGACCCAATAATACTAAGCATGTTTGTACTTATTTCAATGTATTTTTCATGGTGAGGCCAAATATGGTAATGAAATTCAATAATGTTGACATTTTTGAAACATTTTTGTGAAATTTTAGAATGTCGTCTGCAGACGCCTGCCGAGTGGAAAGTGTTAAGGGGGGTGCTTCATATTGCTTGGTACTAATTTCTTGAATTTGGATAAAAGGAAGGATATTTGGTCTTATAAAGAGCTTTTTATATCATAGAAACTCTTTAAAATGTGATGGACAAGCTACAATGCAAAGTGTTTTCTTAAATGGGTCTAGAACACCTTCCTTCTTGGTCACTAATGCCTCAAAAAATACAATACTTTTTTAACACACACATTATCTCTGCAAAGAACAATATGGATCACAAGTGTATATATCATTTCACATTTTCCTGAGCTGTACTTCATAAATGTCCAACTAACCTGTCTATTAATATCACCGATACAGGTCCATTGTTTGGAACGATTTGTAGTGATTGCCCATTTGGAATGGTCCTTAGTCTCCTCTATTGGTAAACCATTTATGGAAGCCATCTGGACGTTCATAACCTGTAGAAGTCAAATATATATAAAATATGACAAAAAATTAGTCATTGAGTATTTTTTCCACAAATACAGAATAATCAAATCCAGTATGTACAATGTATACTTATCAAAAGGTATAGTCTAAATACATGTTCGTCATTCTCTTATGCCCGATTCAAATTCAAGATCTGGTTATGTGTTCAAGCCAAGTGCACCCACTTTGGAGAATGAAATACAGTATCTAGATTTGAACTTATATAGAAATAACCTGGTAGCTGCTTGCAGCTTAGAAATACTCTAATTTTTAAATGGTTAATTTACAACTGCTACAATCATTAAATCGCACAACAAGAAATACTTGATTTGTTTCCGACTTCTTTTTTACACCAAATTTGGTAGAAAGGCACTATAATCTTTTAATTTATAAAACCATGCATTCATCCAGAGATTAGAGTCTGATAACTTTAAATCGGTCTGTTTGTAAAATAACAAATTTTGGCTTGAATTGTGGATAAATCTTGAACTAAGTGGTGGGCATGCTTTAAGCATTCAAGTCTTTTTGTATCACTCCTGTTTTACTCACCTCATAAGTCATATTGCAACATGAGGGAAGTTTTTCCCTGTCATCTTCCAAAGTTTCTGTTACCAAAATATGGAGCTACCCATGCAGAGTATATCTAAATTAAACGGTATTGTTACAACGTATCACTGGTTTTTGTACTCACCTTGTAAGTCGTATTGCAACACAAGGGCAGCTTTCCCCTGCCATCTTCCAAGGTTTCTGTTACCAAAATATGGAGCTACCCATGCAGAGTATATCTAAATTAAGCGGTATTGTTACGACGTATCATTGCTTCTTGTACTCACCTTGTAAGTCATATTGCAACACGAGGGCAGCTTTCCCCTACCATCTTCCAAGGTTTCTGTTACCAAAATATGGAGCTACCCATGCAGAGTACATAATCTAAATAAAGCGGTATTGTTACGACATATTACTGCTTCTTGTACTCACCTTGTAAGTCATATTGCAACATGAAGGGAGCTTTTCCCTGCCATCTTCCAAGGTTTCTGTTACCAAAATATGGAGCTACCCATGCAGAGTACATAATCTAAATAAAGCGGTATTGTTACGACATATTACTGCTTCTTGTACTCACCTTGTAAGTCATATTGCAACATGAAGGGAGCTTTTCCCTGCCATCTTCCAAGGTTTCTGTTACCAAAATATGGAGCTACCCATGCAGAGTACATATCTAAATTAAGCGGTATTGTTACGACGTATCATTGCTTCATGTACTCACCTTGTAAGTCATATTGCAACACGAGGGCAGCTTTCCCCTACCATCTTCCAAGGTTTCTGTTACCAAAATATGGAGCTACCCATACAGAGTACATAATCTAAATAAAGCGGTATTGTTACGACATATTACTGCTTCTTGTACTCACCTTGTAAGTCATATTGCAACATGAAGGGAGCTTTTCCCTACCATCTTCCAAGGTTTCTGTTACCAAAATATGGAGCTACCCATGCAGAGTACATATCTAAATTAAACGGTATTATTACGACGTATCATTGCTTCATGTACTCACCTTGTAAGTCATATTGCAACACGAGGGCAGCGCTAGCTTTCCCCTGCATCTTCCAAGGTTTCTGTTACCAAAATATGGAGCTACCCATGCAGAGTACATATCTAAATTAAGCGGTATTGTTACGACGTATCATTGCTTCATGTACTCACCTTGTAAGTCATATTGCAACACGAGGGCAGCGCTAGCTTTCCCCTGCATCTTCCAAGGTTTCTGTTACCAAAATATGGAGCTACCCATGCAGAGTACATATCTAAATTAAACGGTATTATTACGACGTATCACTGGTTTTTGTACTCACCTTGTAAGTCGTATTGCAACACGAGGGCAGCTTTCCCCTGCCATCTTCCAAGGTTTCTGTTACCAAAATATGGAGCTTTATGCAGAGTATATCTAAATTAAGCTGTATTATTACGACGTATCACTGCTTTTTGTACTCACCTTGTAAGTCATATTGCAACATGAGGGCAGCTTTCCTCTGCCATCTTCCAAGGTTTCTGTTACTAAAATATGGAGCTATAACCCATGCAGAGTAAATTAAGTGATATTGATACGACGCATCACTGCTTTTTGTACTCACCTTGTAAGTCATATTGCAACACGAGGGCAGCTTTCCTCTGCCATCTTCCAAGGTTTCTGTTACCAAAATATCACCAATATTGGTTCTACCTCCATGTAAGCCATTCTTGTACTCACCTTGTAAGTCGTATTGCAACATGAGGGCAGCTTTCCTCTGCCATCTTCCAAGGTTTCTGTTACTAAAATATTGAGCTACCCATGCAGAGTAAATTAAGTGATATTGATACGACGTATCACTGCTTTTTGTACTCACCTTGTAAGTCATATTGCAACACGAGGGCAGCTTTCCTCTGCCATCTTCCAAGGTTTCTGTTACCAAAATATCACCAATATTGGTTCTACCTCCATGTAAGCCATTCTTGTACTCACCTTGTAAGTCATATTGCAACACGAGGGCAGCTTTCCCCTGCCATCTTCCAAGGTTTAATTCTGTTACCAAAATATGGAGCTACCCATGCAGAGTATATCTAAATTAAGCGGTATTGTTATGACGTATCACTGCTTTTTGTACTCACCTTGTAAGTCATATTGCAACACGAGGGCAGCTTTCCCCTGCCATCTTCCAAGGTTTAATTCTGTTACCAAAATATGGAGCTACCCATGCAGAGTATGTCTAAATTAAGCGGTATTGTTACAACGTATCACTGGTTTTTGTACTCACCTTGTAAGTCATATTGCAACATGAGGGCAGCTTCCCCCTACCGTCTTGCCATGTTTCTGTGTACAGATCACTACCAAAATAGGGTGCTACCCATGCAGAATACATATCTAATAAAACAGAAACAAAATTACAACAAAATAAAATCAGATTACTCATTGAGAAGTATTATTTTCATAATTAAAATAAGCTTAAATGCCACAAATACATTTTCAGGCTATAATCAGAATGGTGCGCAAGCTACACATGCAGACTCTCAAAAAATATTTTTGAACCAATATACATCTGCACCTATGTCTTCAAACACAGGGGAGCACCTTTAGTCTTAATTACCAAGAAGGGGATGAAAAGAACAACTCATGGACCATTTTACTAAAATGGAGATGGGGTATGTCCCTGTACCCAGCAGCCTTCTCTGATTGACATCCATGTCATCATAATGCACTTATCAATTGCAACCCTGGCCATCACAAATTGCCATTGTGACGGTCCTGGTACAGTCGTGTACAGTCCCTGCAGGGTGGGGCACCATTATGGTCCCTGCCATGTCCCGGGGCCGGGGTTGCAATTCATGTGTATAATTATGTATGCTGCACTAGTGTCTGAACTGGTGCCACTTGGAATCGATATAAAAGATGTCCCCTTAGGCGACAACAAAACGCACCTATCTTAGTAACCCATGTAAGCATACATGGTGAGTGAAATGTCATCACCACTAAAATAATCACTGCATGTTTCTGTTCAAAATACAAAAAAAAATACTGGGTTATTTTAATTGTGACAGAGGTGGTGAAAAAGGTGGTGATGGCGTGTTTCTGTTGAGGCCATCCACCATCAATCACCACCAATCACCACCAATAACCCAGAAATACTAGGTTATTTTAGTGGTGACAGAGGCGGTGGTGATGGCGTGTTTCTGTTGAGGCCATCCACCATCAATCACCACCAATCACCACCAATAACCCAGAAATACTAGGTTATTTTAGTGGTGACAGAGGCGGTGGTGATGGCGTGTTTCTGTTGAGGCCATCCACCATCAATCACCACCAATCACCACCAATAACCCAGAAATACTAGGTTATTTTAGTGGTGACAGAGGCGGTGGTGATGGCGTGTTTCTGTTGAGGCCATCCACCATCAATCACCACCAATCACCACCAATAACCCAGAAATACTGGGTTATTTTAGTGGTGACAGAGGCGGTGGTGATGGCGTGTTTCTGTTGAGGCCATCCACCATCAATCACCACCAATCACCACCAATAACCCAGAAATACTGGGTTATTTTAGTGGTGACAGAGGCGGTGGTGATGGCGTGTTTCTGTTGAGGCCATCCACCATCAATCACCACCAATCACCACCAATAACCCAGAAATACTGGGTTATTTTAGTGGTGACAGAGGCGGTGGTGATGGCGTGTTTCTGTTGAGCCCATCCACCATCAATCACCACCAATCACCACCAATAACCCAGAAATACTAGGTTATTTTAGTGGTGACAGAGGCGGTGGTGATGGCGAGTTTCTGTTGAGGCCATCCACCATCAATCACCACCAATCACCACCAATAACCCAGAAATACTGGGTTATTTTAGTGGTGACAGAGGCGGTGGTGATGGCGTGTTTCTGTTGAGGCCATCCACCATCACTCATCACTAATCACCACCAATAACCCAGAAATACTGGGTTATTTTAGTGGTGACAGAGGCGGTGGTGATGGCGTGTTTCTGTTGAGGCCATCCACCATCAATCACCACCAATCACCACCAATAACCCAGAAATACTGGGTTATTTTAGTGGTGACAGAGGCGGTGGTGATGGCGTGTTTCTGTTGAGCCCATCCACCATCAATCACCACCAATCACCACCAATAACCCAGAAATACTAGGTTATTTTAGTGGTGACAGAGGCGGTGGTGATGGCGAGTTTCTGTTGAGGCCATCCACCATCAATCACCACCAATCACCACCAATAACCCAGAAATACTGGGTTATTTTAGTGGTGACAGAGGCGGTGGTGATGGCGTGTTTCTGTTGAGGCCATCCACCATCACTCATCACTAATCACCACCAATAACCCAGAAATACTGGGTTATTTTAGTGGTGACAGAGGCGGTGGTGATGGCGTGTTTCTGTTGAGGCCATCCACCATCACTCATCACTAATCACCACCAATAACCCAGAAATACTAGGTTATTTTAGTGGTGACAGAGGCGGTGGTGATGGCGTGTTTCTGTTGAGGCCATCCACCATCACTCATCACTAATCACCACCAATAACCCAGAAATACTAGGTTATTTTAGTGGTGACAGAGGCGGTGGTGATGGCGTGTTTCTGTTGAGGCCATCCACCATCACTCATCACTAATCACCACCAATAACCCAGAAATACTGGGTTATTTTAGTGGTGACAGAGGCGGTGGTGATGGCGTGTTTCTGTTGAGGCCATCCACCATCACTCATCACTAATCACCACCAATAACCCAGAAATACTGGGTTATTTTAGTGGTGACAGAGGCGGTGGTGATGGCGTGTTTCTGTTGAGGCCATCCACCATCACTCATCACTAATCACCACCAATAACCCAGAAATACTAGGTTATTTTAGTGGTGACAGAGGCGGTGGTGATGGCGAGTTTCTGTTGAGGCCATCCACCATCACTCATCACTAATCACCACCAATGACCCAGAAATACTAGGTTATTTTAGTGGTGACAGAGGCGGTGGTGATGGCGAGTTTCTGTTGAGGCCATCCACCATCACTCATCACTAATCACCACCAATGACCCAGAAATACTAGGTTATTTTAGTGGTGACAGAGGCGGTGGTGATGGCGTGTTTATGTTGAGGCCATCCACCATCACTCATCACTAATCACCACCAATAACCCAGAAATACTAGGTTATTTTAGTGGTGACAGAGGCGGTGGTGATGGCGTGTTTCTGTTGAGGCCATCCACCATCACTCATCACTAATCACCACCAATAACCCAAAAATACTGGGTTATTTTAGTGGTGACAGAGGCGGTGGTGATGGCGTGTTTCTGTTGAGGCCACCACCATCATTACCCACTATAAGGTCCATGTATTACAAATATAATTTCCCATTACATACCAATTCCCCTAAAAAACATTCCACTTATTTCAGCGATTGAGAAGCATTTTCAATTATGTTCAAATATTTAACGAAAAAACTAAATAAAATTCAATCCAATCGTAGACAAAATCTTGTTTACCCTACCTGCATTGAAAGCGTGAGACTTTGCAAAACTTATAAATTTCTGTCCGTCCTCTGTGCTGAGAAATCCCGTCCTGTTATAGGGTGCATCGCGGAGGTGTTTGCCTCCTAACGCCGAGACAAGGCTGGGAATATTGGACGCCAATGAACTGGACATCTTGGTGTCGTAGGTTGACGGCCATGAGTACATGAGTTGTTTGCCTGTGTGAAGATAATGAGAGGAAAAAACTAACTAAATGATTATGGTACTACATGTATTTTCAGCCATAGAAAAGGTGTGTCAACATTTATTTACCAAACTCACTCCAGTAAAGCACACAAAATGCCAAAAATATGGGGTGGTAAATATATTTCAAATTTCTGTGTTGGGGTGTGTTGTTTTATGTTGTGTTATTTGTGTATTGTTGTGTTATTTGTGTATTGTTGTGTTATTTGTGTATTGTTGTGTTATTTGTGTATTGTTGTGTTGTTTGTGTATTGTTGTGTTATTTGTGTTGTTTTGTTTTGTTTTTTATCTTTTCTTGTCTTGTCTTATTGTTATTTATTTTGTTACTTGGTGGGGTGTTGTTTTGTGTATGTTTTTTTCTTGGTATGTCTTGTTTTATTGTTATTTGTTTTGTTACTTTATCATTTTTTATTGTTTGTGTTTTGTTACTTGATTTATTACTTGTTTTGTTTTGTTGTTTTGTTGTCTTTTTTGCCTTGTCTTGTTTTATCGTTATTTGATTTGTTACTTGTTTTGTTTATTTTGGTCTTTTATTACCTTGTCTTGTTTTATTGTTATCTGTTTTGTTTTGATTGTCTTTTCTTGTTTTGTCTTGTGTTCTGCTTGCCAATTACCTTCCTGGGAAGTATTCCTATATATTGGCCAAAGTGTTGAAGACTCCCTTTTTTAAAAGGGAGTTAAAACTCCTCATCCATCTCAGTCCCCTACTTTCAGCATGCTTCAGTTTTCCAAGCTCTGCCCCACCCACTTCCAACCAAAAACAATATGTAATCTTTAGACCCATAGCCTGAAATTTGGCAACAATTCATTTCCCAAAGCAAATTGTCACCAGAATTCAGTTCTACAAATCTCAATTCCTGGGGGGGGGTGGGGGGGGGGGGCGGCGGGTACTCAATACTCATTATTTTGATACATGTGTGCCGCCAAGGATTTTGAACTAAAAAGAACTACATGTATGACCAAAACATTTACCACTTAATTAGGCCAAACAAAGAAGGTCTGTCTCAGAAGCCCGCCCGCATTGGTATGTGAAATGAGCTACCGCGCGTATGTCTTTGCGCTGGGGGCTAAAAAACTTCCTTTTTTTAACTTTTTTTAATTTATTTTTAAAAAAATTGGATTTTTTTTTTTTTTTTTTTTGATTTTTTTTGGATTTTGGATTTTTTTTGGATTTTTAAAAAAAAAGTTTAAAAAAGTTC
The DNA here is from genome assembly GCA_035610835.1 of Ophiura sarsii. Classification (NCBI taxonomy): domain Eukaryota; kingdom Metazoa; phylum Echinodermata; class Ophiuroidea; order Amphilepidida; family Ophiuridae; genus Ophiura; species Ophiura sarsii. The sequence goes on from CM069453.1 coordinate 41,454,304, forward strand.
TCCGTAAGCTTGGATAAGTAAAAAAAAAGGATTGCATACCTCATAGCCTATTTTCTCTATAAAAAAAAATTGCATAGCAGAATCTGCTTTTTGTATTGACAAAATTAAGCTTTTTGATGTAGACACGGCCCTTGTCACTACTTTACTTGTACTTATAGGTAGCGTGGGTAGCACATTGCAGTGGGTTGTATAACAAGTATTGCTCAACAAAATAGGCCCTTTTGGGCTACAAATGTGAGTCTGCATGGCAGCATTGGTCATTCCTTAAGGTTAACTAGTTCCAAAATGAACTCTCTCCATAATTGTGCTCTAATCGTCATAAATACACCAATTTACCATGAATGAAACCCAATATTACATGTGCTTAGTCCTTGAGTTCTTTTTCTTCAGTAATCGCATTGGAATACGCTTGAGATCATGTGTGGACGTACAGCCTACAGGCCAATCATTGACAATTTTATTTGCTTCAAATTATACAGTGCAGGAATCAAAATTAAACTGTTATAACATGTTACCAACTTTAGTATATATCTTACCAATAAAATAGTAAATTTGATCTCTTAATTGGTCTTCTTGATCTACAGGGCAGTCAATTTTTCCAATCTTTATTGGGAACAAAATTTAAGTGGCTTTAACACTTTCCATGTGGCTATTAATTTTACCATATTCAAAACAGATTTTTCAGAATCCTTTCCCAACTTTTAAAGTTATGATGCACAGTGCGTTGGTGCCTTCATGGGCACCGGCGTTCTTCTGTATTCATACGCTGCTGTAAGGAGGCTTCGCCAATTTGGAGCTGATCAAACTATATGATAATACAATGTCTTGGATAAAGTAAGCCATTTCTTAGGCTGGTCAGGAGGATGTATAAATACATCTAATTAATTAGACCTACCTATTTCCTCAAACTGGTGATATGCGAGTGTCAGACATAGAAATGTCTGTCCATTTCTTCTTGCTGAATCTGGCCATGCATAACTCTCATTTCCTAGATTAGGGAACCTAGGAACGCTGTGTACCAACCAGAAGCCTGTGTCGGTGTCTAATGCCAATACACCTGTCATATGAATGAAAAACAATATAAAGCTAATCACAAACTGTATAAACTAAAGTTGGGGACCCTACGGACCGCCTCTCCCTCCCTCACCTATCAAATGTGACCTACCCCTCATCTTCTTATATATACACTTTGCCAACCAGGGTGTATAACAAGTGTCACTTCACTCACTTATTATACCTGTCTCAACCCCCTCCCCCCCCCCCCCCCTCCCTCCCCTGCTGTATATAAATCCCCCTTTATTATATGAAATTGATAGCTTGCATTGTACCCCTGCAGACACTAATATTATGTTTTAAAGAGATTTTCTTTTCTTCTTTTGATGCATCAAACAAAGAGAGAAAATATTGCTTTTTGATTTGATGAAGGATGAAGAACATCGGCAAAAGTTATCAAGGGGACACAGTGGCATAACTATAGGGTCTGCAAGTTTGGGGAAAGAGGGGGGTAAGCCTGTGATAATGGGGGTTTAACCGACTAATTTTGGTTAATGTGATGATTTGCCATTTCATTTTCGGCATCAAGGAGCAAGCCTTCTCGACTAGTAGGAAAAATGCCCTCTCCCACCCCACCCACCCTCTGGTTACACCCTGAGGGCACAATGTTCTCCTTTGGCTTAAATGTATCCCTTATAATATAAACAACATCCATGCACTACTGAGCACAACTACAATGTATGAACTATTTTGTCCATGTGATTGACAAAAATGATATTCTTATCATTTCAACATCCTTGGTAAAAAGGTCACATACATGTAGGAATTTGTTTAATCATCAGGGCTTAATGCAAGGTTGGGTCAACTAGATTACAATATATATATTTCCTTGTTAGGGATGCATCATTAGATTCTCAGGAGGGAATAAAAGTTTTGTGAAGAAGAAAAACCGTTCACCCACTATCCAGGCGGGAAAAATGTGACCCACTCTGGTGGATAAAAAACACAAAATCTACCCCATACCTTTAGTATGTCCCCTATCTGTTGTTTTCCCGTCAGGATGCTCATCATTGTACATGCCATATCCTGTATCCTGCAAAGACAATTAGGCAAAATGATCCATTACTTCACAGCCACTAAATTGTACTTAAAGGCATATTATCTGATCTTTTCCAGGGGGCGCCCTCTATTCATGATTTTTTTTAGAAAGTGGATTTTCTTGCAGATTTACATTTCGGATCATAAATCATGAATATATTCCAAGTTACAGAACAATACGATTCCTAATTACCTCAAAATCATGGTTTTTAGAGTGAAAATAGATTGTTCGCTAGTGAACAATCTATTTTCAACCCTTAAAAACCATAAGTTTGAAGTAATTAAATCGTATCGCTCTGTAACTCAGAATATATTTAAGAATCATGATCAGAAATGTAAATCTAAATCTGCAAGAAAATCTACTTTCTAAAAAGAAATCATAAATAGAGGGCGCCCCCTGGAAAAGATCACATAATATGCCTTTAAATCTGTTCTCTAAAATCATGACTGATATTGTAAAACATAACAATTGCAAATTAAATATTTTGAATTGGTGACCATTAACACTTCAGTTCACAGTGACTACATTCAGGGATGCCTCTAAACAATCCTAAAATCTACATTTAAAATCAGATTGTATTGCCCAATACTGAACAATAAAGTTGCCAATTAAAGGCATATTATGTGATCTTTTCCAGAGAGCGCCCTCTATTCATGATTTCATTTAGAAAGTAGATTTTCTTGCAGATTTACATTTCCGATCATAAATCATACATACATTCCAAGTTACAGAGCGATACGATTCCTAATTACCTCAAAATCATGGTTTTAGAGTGAATTTAGAGTGAAAAATATAAACTGTCGGAATTCCGACAGTTTATTTTCACTCTAAAACCATGATTTTGGAGTAATTAAGAATCGTATCGCCCTGTAACTTGGAATGTATGCATGATTTATGATCAGAAATGTAAATCTGC
>CM069453.1:41457411-41464911 GCA_035610835.1 Ophiura sarsii
GACCAGTGTATTAACCCTACACACCTGAGGGGCATAACCAGAGGATCGGGGTGGCCAGCATTTCCCCTCCCCTTACCAGAAGGATGCCCCCTGATGCCCAATGAAATGGTAAATCATGTATTATCCCAAATGAGTTTATATGCTCCATGATATCACAGGCCTGTCTCCCTCTTGCAACCCCCCCCCAATATAAAAAGTGAAGACCCTACTGCTTAACCCGGATGAGTGGTATTGGAATAAGCCAACAGGGGAAATACCAGCCAAATATTGACAGAAAAAACCTGAGGTTCACAAAGATAACTTTCTGAACCTGTATACTTTTCTGTGATTGCCCAATGAGATGATTTGGAGGGCTTCTGTTTGAAAGGTGACAAATCATGAACACAAACATGTTTATTTAGCTTTTTTTGTCACGCAAAACTAGATATTTTTATAAGAGAAACTGGACTTTGAATTTTTGTATTAAAACAAAGGATGTTTTCAAATAGATCTTTTGATGCTAAAAACCTTCAAAATGCCATAAATGTTATCATTAGGCAAATCATACTTGCCCATTTACCAACAAATTCAATATTGACATTAACTATGGTATTATAAATATTTTCAATGCCTTTTTAGGATCATAAGGTCATCTAGTGTTGATACAGTGGTCAAGGATTTTCATTCAAAAAAGGAAAAAGGCAACCGTTAAATATCAATTAATTCATAATGGCAAAGTGTCTCAGCACTATCTGAATAACAATATCAAACTAGTCCAATTCTTTATCAAATTTAGTTAGCGGGGTAAGTACTTCTCAATGTCATTATCCTAACTTGTCACCCATCACATTAAAATGGACATGTTGGAGGTCTGAGTCAAATCTGTCTTGAATGATGATCAGCACCTTTTAAGCTTTGAAATTATACCATTTTGAAGCCAATCAAGAAGCAGATATTTTTTTTCTATTATTTTCTTAAATTTCACCAGAAACATATTGGCCTCTATCTCAACACTGTGTTTGCTGACAACATGTCCTTTTTGATGCGACTGGTTTGGTCAAATTTTCAGATCACTAATGACAGAGATGGTTTTACACAAAAAGGGGAGGGGGGAATTCAGTGAGAATTGTACGCGAAAAATGAGAGCATTCGGGGAGAATCCAACATTTTGTTCAGGTAAGGGATTAATCAGTTATAATTTAACACATTTAGTCCATCTTATATTTTAACCAACACACACAGAATTATTTAACTAAAGATTATACAGATAGCAACATAAACGGTAATTGAATGAAGATGAAGATATTAAAACTGGGGACATTGGTCATGAGGATACATTAATGGGTCAGCCGGCATGTTAAAAGGGGTTAATGAGGCCGTGTCACACTCAGTGTCAACCATTTCAGGTTTTATTGGATTGTGTTTCTATGTGGAAGTGTGGCTCCGAGGGTTGAAACTCATTACCCATTTCAAGGACAATTTTACCATGGACACTACAGGCAGTGGCAATCGCCCCCCCCCCCCCCCCCCCAATATTCCAGTCATGTTGATTGAGAATGGCACTGGTAATAAAGTCCTTATCGATTATCACTCCACCCCCCCCCCCCCCCCCCCATATTCGAGTGGCGTCTGTTGAGATTGGCACTGTTAAAGTCCTTGTCGGTTCACTCTTATTTGTTGCTTCCCCCCCCCCCCCACCCCCCCCCCCCCCCCAATATGAAAAAGGTAGCTACCGTAACTGCATGACTACATGAACCCATATCTAAGGATTTTAAAAACAAAAATGGTAGCTTCTTTTTTCTTCTGTCTTATAAGGTTTATCCAGTTAAAAACCAAGACCCATCTAAGAATTTCTCACAAAACCCATTTCCACAGATTTTTCTCAAAAAGACTGATCGTATGGATGGAGTGCGGCACATCTACTTACTTTAATGTGTACAATTTGAAAATAAAATGGTGATATGAATTAGATAACTTTTACACTACCACCAGTAACATACTGCTGTGGCTGGTGTGGGAACTACATTGTATTTGTACTGCACTAAAACTTTTACGGTAGGCCTAATAATTGTAAGTACTGCACTCAAAAAGAAAAATAGAAAGTGTATTAAACCAGGGACTTTCAAAGTCCCTGAAAGTCCCTGATTAAACTGTACAAAATCATGCAATGGCCCTAGGGCCTGGAATACCTATAACAAATTTAAGGCAACAAGGATCAGTGAGTAAAGTCTATAATGTCTTTAATGAGGGGCCTAAACTACATGTAGGCCGGGGGGCGGTACTCGCCTAATAGTATACGGCAGACACGGTATACCCGTACCGCATACGCCGCTCTAAAGGGAAGCTTTTTTGCAAAAAATCCCAACAGCACAAAATCATATCCCATGTTTAGGGATTTTATAATGGGGTCACTTTTTACAAATGGGTCTATTTTTCGCAAAAATGTGGTCTATTTTTTCGCAAAAAATTGTCTATTTTCCCGATATTTGGTGCTTTATAATGAAGCAAAGAAATGTGTATATTTCTAAGGGTTTTGGAATATGTTCCTTAACCTGTAAGAGAATGACACACTCGATTACATCTTTTTATGGGCCCAGATGTGCATAGCCATTTTTTGTAAATTTATGGGTCTGAAATGTTTAATTTTGCTGTTTTTTGCAGAAATTTTAGCAAAATCTGTCAAATGAAGAGGTATTTTGCAAAAGGGCCTTCATCCACTTTGGCTCTTATTGAGAAAAAGTCAAAAAACTGTTTCTAAATATTCAAGTTGAACAATTGAAAAACTGAATGAATTATGAAAGAGGTACACTACATACTAATTTAAATTGACATAAATTTCAAATGTGCTAGTTTTCAATTTTTTTAAAATCATGTTTACATTTTTAGAAAATTTTGATGTAGGCCCTTTTGCAACAAAACTCCATCTGTTTGTACATGATACAGAAAAAATAAAACACAAAAAAAATCATTTATTTTAATTATTTAAAAAAAAGAAGTTTGATATAGAAATGAGTAGGTCACAATCATATGTTTCTAGGAAATAACGTCATTTTTGGTGGACAAGTTAACTTGGACACCATAGAGACCAAAAGTGGTTGTAATAAAATGCGAAAATACCGCCAAATTCAGTTATTCAGTGCGAAATTAATATTTTAATGATATTTTATATTAAATATGTCTATTACCGTAAATAAAATGGTGCTTTAATTGACAATGTAGCCTTAATAAATCAAGCATGTGCAACCTTTTCTACCACACGGGCCGCATTGCGATTTTCAGATCTATTCACGGGCCGCAGCGATTGTCAAACATTCCAAAACACGTCCGGAGGAGGAGTAATAGGGAGAGGGGAAGTCCATTGCTCATGGAATATCCGCTTCTCTTCTTGTAATTTCCTCTTTTTACTCGCTTTAGCTGCTGCATCAGGCGCCATTTTAACCAAGAATTTTATCACGCAATCACACCTTGGGTTATATTTACTTAATGCAGCGCGTCACCCTACTAATATAAGGGAGCACACCACCAAATCAATCCGCCATTTGTGTAAAACTAGGGAGTTCCGTTTAAAATGGGCCGCATCATTTGGAATTTTAGGATTGCTTCGCGGGCCGCAGATTAGAGATCAGCGGGCCGCATGTGGCCCGCGGGCCGCAGGTTGCACACGCTTGCTTTAAATAATAAATATCACATTATAATGTTCGATTTAGTTTTATTGAGTTTTCAAAAGTGGTTGTAATAAAATGCGAAAATACCGCCAAATTCAGTTATTCAGTGCGAAATTAATATTTTAATGATATTTTATATTAAATATGTCTATTACCGTAAATAAAATGGTGCTTTAATTGACAATGTAGCCTTTAATAAATAATAAATATCACATTTTAATTTTCGATTTAGTTTATTGAGTGGATAAACCAGAGAGTCACAATGATGTATCCGTTGTAACTCTCCAGAAAGTAATGAGAATGTTTGGTGTAGCGGTAGGGTCCTTCGCTTGCCACGCGGAGGACCTGAGGTCAATTCTGCTTGGAGCCACATATTTTTTTTGGTATAATACATTGGTACTTTTTGATGTTCCATTATATTAATTACTTACAATATCATTAGTTTGTTTATTAACGAGACTCTTTTTTTTATCTATTAATATTTTTTTATTTTTTTGTTTAATGAATATAAATTATCACAATTTTCTTTTTTTGATTCGGCTGTTGTGTTGTGATGTTCGTGATTTATTTTTACAAAAAAAACGATTGACTATATAATAATTATCCTGGCGCCCCGGGAAATCCAAGTTATTGTGTTGCATTTTTGAATTTGTCATAAATTACGTTTTTCTCGTAATTAATAAACATTGGAATTTAAATTAAATTATAAATTATGATATTTTTTCTTTCAATTTGTTTTTCTCCATAAACTTCACCACATATCGCTCACATAACGTCTCGGTGATTTCCTTCCAGAAACAACACACTAGTGATCCTCTTGCCGACTTCCACAAAATTCAACAGATCCATTCCAAGTCTTCTCATCCTTTTGACACTATATCCCGAATTAATTCTGGATACAGGCCCTTTTGCAACTAAACAACAATTTCAATGGCTGTTTACAATGAGATGTAGGTATTTTTGAAAAAAATGACTTTGTTTCCTTGAAACATATGATTTTTACCTATACATTTCTACATCAAACTCATTTTTGAACAAAATGCACCATAGCCCTTTTGCAACAAAGCTCTTCAAAAATATAGGAAAACATGGGTCCATTTTCCATCCCCCCCCCCCCCCCCCCCCCCCCCCCCCCCCCCCCCCCCCCCCCCCCCCCCCCTTTGCCCAAAGTGCATACATACCAGTCGACTGGACGTCCATTCATATCCATACAAGATATTGAAGCTAGGGATGATCCAGTCAGTATAATCAGATTAAAAGTCAGCGTGTACACCAGTTTGCATAACGACATTGTGGACAACAATTTTATGAAGTGATATTATTGCGATAAACGGATAATATAGTTTGTCAGGATCAAAAGCGGGTTTTACCTCTCACGTACAATGATTAATACTACTGATCCAGAAGTCACAGTACATGCATTCCTCATGCAGATCTCATGTTAAACTGCACTACACAAACATATCAACGCGAACAATGTGGGGACAAAACACAACTGAAACACCACCAGCAGTACTGTAGCGTTGGACCTCGACTTGTCATGGGATTGATGTTTATGTTGTGTTTGGTGCAGTGTAAAGCAATATTTAGACTCATTCACATGCTATATATTTGACCCCGGTTTTGAACAAGGTTAGCGAAGCGTGGTCTGAGCCTATTTCAATACAGCATGGGTATGGGAATCTCCCAGTTCACGTTTGGGAAACATGGGAAATTGGCGGGGGAATTCCCGCGGCGAGTTGTTTTTTTGAGCCGGACATTGGACCGGGGGGGGGGGGTGTCAGTGAACATACCAAGCGGGTACACATGCGCGTCCAAGCACCTCTATTTATGGCGTAAACCAGAACACTATTTTGATACCCCTAAATGGCGTAACACATACAAACCCTACCCTAAACGGCGTAACCAACACTCAATAATGCACCCCTAAAGTGGTGTACTGTATATAGTAACATGCTCAAAATAATCCTAATTCATCATCATGTGACATTCATACAGACGCATGTGATATGCATGATGTAGAAATTAACGTAGAGAAATATTAAAGATTTTTTTCAACATTTTGCATCATGGTGTATTGAAAAGTCACACAATACAACAATTAGTACCCCTAAACGTCGATACCTCGATGCTGTAATGGATACCCTAAAGTGCAATGCCCCCTAAAAAGTACCCCTTTTTCAGAAAGACGTCGACGACGTCGTGTGGTGAAATCTGGACCCTTTTCGACGTTTTTTATGGACGCGGAGTGCGTACCCGCTTGATATGTTCACTGACACCCGCCCCCCCCCCCCCCCGGGACATTGGATTGGTGAAAACGTTCGCGAGTAGCCTACTGTTGAATACTTCCATTGTTGGATGTGGTCAAAGCCAACTTAAACTTAGGGAGCGTTCATATACTTTGGTGGCGCGGGTTGGAAAATGTTGAAATGTTGAGCCTCAGACATATTTTTCTTGAATCCCCCCCCCCCCCCCCCAAAAAAACACCCCACAGCATTAATTTGTTTCTTGATCCCCCTTTTATGTTGATTTATTTTTTCTTGATTCCCCCCCCCCCCCCCCCCCCTGTATGTCCAAGTAATCGAGCAATAGTAGATTTGACCAGATCAGAAACAAATTGTTGCTTTTTCTTCGTGAGCTGCCAAAAATGTTGGACTTTATCCCTCCCCCATTTTGGGAGTGATTCCCCTTTTGCGGGACATTTTTTTGTCTGACTAGACCCCCCGCCCCTCCAATTCCAACCGCCCCACCAAAGTATTTATGAACACTCCCTTAGGGCAAGGCATCATTGCGATACGATCAGACCTCAAAATCATGGTTTAAAGTGAAAATAAACTGTCGGGGTAAACCGACTTCACTCTAAATTCACTCTAAAACCATGATTTTGAGGTAATATTAGGAATCTTGTGCGCTCTGTAATTCGGAATATATTTACGATTTTAATAGGGTAGGTGTGGGTAATACGGGACCGTAAGGTAATACGGGACCGCATCACTGAAATCTCATCTACAGCCGTCTGGCATTACTAGCACTTTAAATAGCGCCCTCTATAGATAGATCAAACCCTTAGTGAATTTCATGACTATTATCAAAGCTACATGTACCGGGAGAATTACCAGCCAGAAAATCACCACAACCTGTCAAGGTAAGGAAAAATGCACCCATATTTTTGGATTAATATGAAAATAGTGTTTTCATAGAATATGATGGTAAAGAAAAGGAAAGGGGGCGTGACCTGAATTCTTGCATTATTAAGCATTTTCAGGTGTTGGTCCGACATGTATTGTGTGTGTGCTTCGCTAGTACAGTGTACATTGGTGTTATATTGCATTGTATGGGAGCCGTGGGTTCACAATGGGAGAAGGTAATATGGGACAGCCAGCATGACGGTATGCAAATGTCTTAAAGGTCCCGTATTACCCACACCTACCCTACTTTTTTGTTGTTGTAGCAATGTACCTTTTTTGTACCAATGTACTTCATGCATTATTATCTCTTAAATGGATTACTGGACCATTATTTATGGTTTTTAACAGTTACTCTTTAAATAAATATGTCAAATAACTTTCCATACCAAAACAATGTCCTCAAAACAATGGACCATGTTACCTTCACGTGTAGGTAAGATGGGACATTTATGATGACGTCAGTATTTGATAATAACAGCCAAACTAAACATAGAATGACTCTGGTTTTTTTTATTACAATAAAGGTTTATAAAATGTAGATTACAAATAACAAACTTTCCTTAAATTTGAGTCAGTTATTTTGTATTTTAATTATGCAAATGTCTTAAAGGTCCCGTATTGCCCACACCTACCCTATGTTCAGAAATATAAATCTGCAAGAAAATCTC
>CM069453.1:41469911-41606283 GCA_035610835.1 Ophiura sarsii
AGACCTTAGTCCGACCACTTATTGAATATTCCTCGAGTGTGTGGGAACCTCATACAAAAGTCCTCACCAACAAGCTGGAAGCTATACAACGTAGAGCAGCAAGATTCTGTATGAATGATTTCAAATCAAGATCTCCTGGATCCGTCACCAACATGTTAAGGAAACTGCAGTGGTGGGAATCACTCACAGATAGACGCCAAACCAGGAGACTGGTCATCCTTCACAAAGCGATCCACGGTCACCTATCCATCCCAATTGGTAACCTCACCCAGCCAGCATCACGTACCTCACGGCACACGAACTCTCAAGCCTTTCAAACAATCGCCGCATCGAAAGACTGTTATAAGTACTCTTTTCTCCCAAAGACTATCAGAGACTGGAACAGTCTCCCGGACTCTATTGTCACACTAAACGACAGTGAACAATTCAAAAAAGCAACCAAAGTTTACCTCGCAACTAAACAAGACTAAGCAACCAACCCAAGTAGAACTGCATACACAACAACCCTGACCGCTTTGGTTCCAGTGGAACGTTGGCCAGTACTACGAAAGAAGAAGAAGAAGAAGTGATACTGATATGTCATGACATAAGTTGGTGTAAAAAAAAGTCACACTTTGTAAATTGAGAGAAAATTCACCAATTTTGATTTAAATCCACAACACTTTTATTGTATACATCCGATCTACATGTACACGGAGTAAAGATATTTGGAAACCTATCACTACAAGGATACCAGATATGTAAATACCAAGTGATGTTATTATACAGGGTGTGCATTAATTATACAGGGTGTAACATAAGAAAAACACATTGTTTTACTAGTTAGTTGTGATATACCCAGTTTATTTTTGCTAAAGTATTATGTTAAAAACAAGTATAGTAGTAAGAAGGCAGGATAGGGCTTTTAAAGCCCATTTATTAACTGTATAGTTACTTTTTTGGATGACTGTATAACTATAGACTTTAAAGAAGACACTGTTTTGACTGTTTTGTGTGTAAAGTCTATGGCAGCTCCCCTACCTGAAGCTCCCCCACCTAGTCCACCCCTGACTACCTGCGCATTTAACGATCCAGCTCCTTTATTTGTTATCATAATAAAATGGGGATTTTTTTATTTAAAAAAGGACATAATTAGTAACAAAATGACACCCTACTTAATTCAAAAGGTCAAGTACTTTAAAAATAAATTGATATCTAGTCACAATTATTTTGATAAGTGTGACAAGTCCACCTTTTATATTAGCCAGAGTTATAATAGACTCGAGTCGCTAATTTTGTGACTTGTGACTTGACTTGCAAATATTGGCAATATCATGTTTGGCTTACCAGTTCGTGACGTCAATGGAATCAACTTATAACATTTCCACAGCTTATTCCGTTGGCGTGTACCATTACGGGGCACGCAACATGATATTGCCAAAATATGGGCATTGGCTTGTGACTTGACTCAAACTTGCAACCCTATGACTTGTGACTTGACTTTAACTTACGAAAAATGACTTGTGGCCAACGCAAGTCAAATCTTGCGATCTCATAAACTTTCTAAATGGCGCGTTTGTCGGATGTCGCATTTGTAGGCCTTACAAATTACGAGGTTGAATGCGTGTTTTATTCCGGTCTCTCCTGACAAAAAGAAAAGAAGAAAAAAATAGTGCCCCCATATTTGTAATCAATTAATCGCTATTTGGTATCAGTGTTGTCAAACCCGTGATTTCGTCGCGCGATAGGGCAACTTGGAACATCCTATTGTTGTAGTTTTGGGTTTTGGTTGTGTATATTTTAGTTTTTGGGGTTTTATTTTGTTGTTTAAGTGACGGCAAAAATTAGAGACAGAGAAAAATAATATTTTAAAGGTGTTTTAGGTGGTGATAATAATCAAGTGTGGGCGATTTTTTGTGACTCCTTTGCTAAATATCCAACTAATTGCATGTTCCAACTAACCCCTTCTCCCCATGTATACATTAGACCATTTATCATCATTGATCTTGTGCAAATCCCATCCAATAGAAACATAAAGAATGTACTAAATTTCAATTTGTTTCAACCTTATGCAGGTGGAATGCAACGATGAAGCAGAAGCTAACAAGGCATTCAAGGAGGTAAGAATATTTATTACATTACAACTTACAGCGTGTACTATTGGGTGTACTTTTCAAGCTTCTCCACAGCCACACTGTCAAATGCCTTTCAGAAGTCCTAGAAAACCATAGGCTGGGTCAAACTCGCTAGTCATAAGGCTCATTATTCATAATCTGCCCTAACCCTAAACCTAATCCTAATCCTTACCCTAACCCTAAACCCTAACCCTACCTTATGACTAGTGGTCCTTATGACTAGCGGGTAGACCCCCTGTAGGCTTAACATCATCACACCTACACGCCACTATATTTTTCAAGGTAAAAAGATACATGGCTTTCTTGGACTTCCAAAAGGCATGACGCAGTGTGGAGGAGCTTAAAAAGTACGCCCAATAGTACACACCGTCCAAAACTACACCTTCAAAAGTTGTAGCGTGTATGACAACTGTTATCAATACAGGGATGGGGAGGACACCCATGTATGAAAATTGTAAGCATCTACTTGAATGCTTGTTCAGAAACCACCTGTTTCAGAGATCCTCAAAGAAGTAAAAAAGTAACCTTATACCGTACCAGAGTTTGCACTGTAAATCATACCCCAAAAGTGATATAAGCCATGTCAAAAGATACAAGTTCATCATCTTCTTGTATGAAAGGGACACATGAATCTGTGATTTTTGAATCTACTTCTAATGTTACACTTTTCAATGCCCCATGTTTGGGCCAAAAATGTAGCTTGTGATGTAAGTTTGCACCCAATGTGTTTGAGCTTTTTGCCCTGGAAGAGGGGGTGGGGGCAGGCAACTGTATGCAAATGTTACGGTGAGTGTTAATCTCTCATGTAAGGGAATGCACCCGTAGCCAGTATTTTTCTCGAGCCCCATACCATAATTATGAACAAGTATTTTTTGGCATGATACATCGAACATTTCATTCAATTAAATTCCATAGTGCCATCATCTTCTTGTATGAAAGGGACACATGAATCTGTGATTTTTGAATCTACTTCTAATGTTACACTTTTCAATGCCCCATGTTTGGGCCAAAAATGTAGCTTGTGATGTAAGTTTGCACCCAATGTGTTTGAGCTTTTTGCCCTGGAAGAGGGGATGGGGGCAGGCAACTGTATGCAAATGTTACGGTGAGTGTTAATCTCTCATGTAAGGGAATGCACCCGTAGCCAGTATTTTTCTCGAGCCCCATACCATAATTATGAACAAGTATTTTTGGCAATTAAATTCCATAGTGCCAATTTGGAGAATATCATTAATATATATGTCTTGGTGTAATTACGTCTATACAAATTTTTCTTAATCTGAGTCATATTTTTCCAACATTATCCAATTACATGTACATTTATGCCACGAAGACAGTTTTATGGGAGAAACCTAATAATGACCACTAAAGGTGCGTTCATGCACGGACGGACATCAGTGCGCAAGTTGAAGCAATGTCAACTTTCAGCCACCAACGTCGACCGATACGCAACGATGGGAGTATGAACACACCTTAAGTGTCCATCAGTCAGTTCCAAATTGCCGAAACCTGTTTACATCAGCGAATGAATTCAGAAAAGCGCCGTGCGCAAAACACTCGCATGGTGCGCAGTGTCGCAGCGTCAGTGTATGCGTGATGCTTCCCTATGCCAAAATCGCACTTTTGCGCGCAGATAGATAAAAACCTAATATTTCTCGCCAATTTTAAACTGATTGAACTAGAGTGTGTATTTATAAAAGCAACATTTCATTGAAAATTTTCTAAACCTTTTCTCTCATCAGGCCATGGCCCTTCAAGAGTTGCAGCACCCCTATGTGTGTGGTTACAAGGAATTCTTTGTCACATGGGATAAAGAGGTAGGTTTCATCAGGTCTCACACCACGAGATACATCTCTTAATATAATATTGAGATTTCTTTGTGTGCAAATCCAAAAGAAGTGAAAGATGTCATACACTGTTTTAATGACGTTTCACTACCACGCTGGTAGCTTCATCAGACTGGCACTGATTCCTGCTCACCGGGTTTTTATAGCTACTGTTATTACCCGTCGTAGAGGGCGTGGGCATAATGAGTTGATCACGGGTAGTAGCTATAAAAACCCAGTGAAGAATCAGAGTTTCCAGTCTGATCAAGCTACCAGCTTGGTAGTGAAACGTCATTAAAAAGTGAGTAACATCTTTCAATTCTTTCGGATGTGTACACAAAGAAATCTCAATAATATGTCTATATATAATCTAGATGAACTTTTTCAAAGACATCTCCTATATCTTTACAAATTAAATGCACATATTGAAATGGTTATTTGTTGATGTAATAAGAAACTGGTACCTTGAATATTGGTATCAACTCGAAGATGACAGTCATGGACTACCAGCAAAATAAATCAGATATGGGGATTAACCATCATTTTTTTCCCACTAGAGCCCTCTCAAAACGTCCGACTCTGTTCTTTCTGGTCAAACACAATTTTTGTTTGTGATCTTCGGAAATGATGTGGACACAATATTTTAGATTCACCATGTAAATTAATTGCAAAGCTTCCGAATTTTGACCGTCATCGCAATATGAACGCCCGGTCTGAACAGTGAACGCCAACTTCCGAGGCAAATTTCATTCATTATTTTATTATAATTCATTAAATGTAAATACACTGCATTTTCTCATTAAAAAATAAATGTTTTTCCTTCGATCGTACTTTGCTAAACTTGGGGATCGATGTAAACAAGCATTAACCTTTTAGCAATCTGCTTTGAACAACGTGATGATGCGCTTTACTTCTCAACACGTGCGCGAGAGACTTTTGCATGCCCGAATTGAGGTTGAAAATATGATATTTCTTTTTCTGTTCCACACGGTTCCCAGTGTGTTATTTTTACCATGTTACGCTACGTCATTCCATGTGGTTGGTTGGTTGGTTGGTGGTACCAAAAACGTAATTATTGCGATAACCGCAAATACTGCGCTGTGTTGTTGATGAATGGAAATAAACTTTTAGGCGTACAGACGAACGGAAAGTAAAAACTTCAGAATTGTTGCAGAATTCATGGAAATGGGTACATTCAAATTGGACCTTCGGCAAAATGGGAATGTAAAACTAAATGGGAATGTAAAATTTGTATTCTCTCAATACATTTCAGTACATTTGGACTGAAAAAATACGAACGATAGGTAGAAAATAAATTTTATTTTTTCAAAATGTTGATAACATTTGTACGGTCGGCAGGTTTTAAGAGGGTCGGTCGGGTTACCGGAAACAAACATTTATTTTTGTTAGGCCTAAATACCCTATTTCAAACTGTAATTTAGAGTAGTTTTTGGCGTAAAAACAACCCCGGTTTTGGAATATTGCCTCAAAGGGTGCCAAACCCAACTTCTATGGACAAATGGAAGTATTTGGGTTTCTAGTAATTGATCTTTAAGATTAGGTGATCCTTAAAAAACCCACTAATTGACAATTCCAAACTTGTCAGACAGCTAACCCATTAAAAACCTTTTACCTGTAATAGTTTAGGCTGTGTAGGACCAACGAATTGGACTACTTCCGAATGTTGACAGCAGCCTATAAAACAGCACAATGTGTTGCGAATGCCGTATTCAAATCTCCTTAAAGCCTATACACAGACAGTAGGCAAACATGTGACCGGAAATAGATTGGCCTTTACCCCCCATAAATATAGTCTGTATCATCAAAGTGATAACCAATCAAAATACACAAGTTGGATATTAATTGCAACAATTTATTAAAGTCACAAGATTTTAATAAAGTCTAACTATCTATTGTAAATTAACAATGTACGTTTTACTGACTTAAAAGTTACCAGATTTGGATCAAGTCTAACCATCTATCCATCTAACTTAACGATGTTTAATTGCCCTATTGACACCCCACAGGACTAATAATGATGACTGCTTTGAGTAATTAGATTTGATTGAGTTTAGCAAATATTGGTTTAGATATAGCATAATTAGCTCACAAAAATAAGTTCATAGTTACATCATATCTAGTGGTTGCTAGGGTCAAGGTGCAATATTAATGATGTAAACAATATTAATATCTACATATATCTTTGAGCATTTTTTTTTTTGGGGGGGGGGTCTTTTCTTTCTTTTAAGCAGAGACAAGTGTTTATAATATCTTTTTAAATAGTTGGTAAATTAATGTCATTTCATACATTTCATTTTAAATTTGTTGAAAGAAGAAGTATAAGGTTTGTATTATGGTTATAATATATTGGGTACATAATTCAACAAGTAACGATGTGAAAGAGTATAATATTCTGAAAATAATGTGTATTTTAGTAAACAGCAATAGAGGTCATCGGGCTGATGATACAACGGCCATCTTTATGGCCAAGTAAACTAAGTAAACTCAATTCCAAATTTTCAGGACATGAACTACAACTGAAATCATCAGCAGTCCTTAGTTTTGTCCCATTAGTATGCGGGTATCAAATATAGCTTGAGTGTGAATGTGGATTATTCCGTTTTGAATCATGTAACTAACACTTTTGTTATGAAAAAGAACATCTCCTCTACAAACAATCTGAATACATTATGAATGACTGTCTGTCCTGTGCATTTGATGTAAATTACAAGATGTTTGTTTTTGTATGATTGAATATGTTATTTATTATTATTATTACGTAGGAATCTGCTATGTTTGTGTGCATCGTCATGGATTACTACAAAATGGGAGATCTGGATAGGGTGCTACGTAAGAAGAGAACCAAGAGAGAAGAAATTGAAGAACTGGTAAGAAAACAAGTTGCTGCTGGCTATCAATCAAAAGCTGCACTTACTGATTTATACCTGTACCTCAGGAACCCACAATAACCCAACGTATAACATATCCTTTGGATTATTTATGAAAGCATCATTTACTCATTTATAGTTTCATGCTATTTCCTGCTATATCAACTAGGGTGCTGCGAATAAGAGACTTTCATAAAGTAACTCTGCCAATTATGGCGGAAGAAAAGTTGTAGTCTGTTTTTCAAATTTAAAAAGACGGTTATTTTTCTTGAATTTTTCCTGCTAAATGTTCTGAATTTGATACAAATAATGCTTGCTAGTCTGGTTATCTTAAAACAGGAAAAGTAGCCAAAAGTTATCAACCACAAATTCAAGCCAATCATAAACCTGTTTAACCATCTTTAATATGACCATAGATATTATAAAAGTCTTTTCAACTTATTTTTTATTGATTTGTCTTTTGTTTCCGTTTTTCAGGTATTAAAGAAATGGCTGGGTCAGATGATAGAAGCCTTGGTGTTTGTACACAAGAAAAAAGTTATACACAGGTTAGCATTCTGATTTCATAGAACGCAAAACTGAAATATTGTTTATATCATGTGTCATGGTGGGTCTTAGCGGTAGGGAAATCATTATACAGGCCTAGGGGCATTACAAAGTTAATGTATTTGTCCATTTTTTCTTCAATTTCAAAGTGGCACTGAGAGATTTGTTTACACCTAAGTAATACTTAGGCATATACTATAGTACCATCTGAAACCGTTTACCTTAAGGTTGGTGTCAACCCTGTTTGGGCCAAATTTATCAAGCACTGTAACTTTTAAATTATAAATGTGATGTACATAAAAGTATACATTTTTTGTAATGAAATGAGTCAGAGAATCCATTTTTGGTATCAAATTTTACTAAAATTAGTGATTTTCACAATTTTGCCCAAAAATCACCTTTTTGGCACCAAAAATTTTCAGACAACCTAACAATATCAGTTTTTGATTAAAAATTCCAAAATTTCACCAAAATCATCTAAAGTCAATTATCTAGGAGCGAATTTTTTTTTTTGGCTTAAAATTTGTTTGTTTTGAAAATATTGACCAAAAAGTGCCAAAAATGAGATTTTTGAGAAAAAAAACATTTTTTTGGCACTTTTTGGTCAATATTTTCAAAACAAACTAATTTTAAGCCAAAAATAAAAAATTCGCTCCTAGATAATTGATTTTAGATGATTTTGGTGAAATTTTGGAATTTTTAATCAAAAACTGATATTGTTAGGTTGTCTGAAAATTTTTGGTGCCAAAAAGGTGATTTTTGGGCAAAAATGTAAAAATCACTAATTTTAGTAAAATTTGATACCAAAAATGGATTCTCTGACTCATTTCGTTACAAAAAATGTATACTTTTATGTACATCACATTTATAATTTAAAAGTTACAGTGCTTGATAAATTTGGCGCCAAACAGGGTTGACACCAACCTTAATTCGCCTTCTATCATGTACAATTTCACGATTTGGTAATTTTGATGTACATCACTAAACGCATCACTAAACACATAACTTGCTTCAACCAAATTTCAGTCTAGTGTTATTATTTAACCGTTTCCCCATAAATCATTACACTTCAGGGTTCCTACGTACTCTATCTATTGAAACAATTACTTTTTTTCAAAATTTCATTTTTCTCTGCAATCTCTCAATGCCACTTTAATTTAAAGTCTATTTGCATTTCACTGGCAACACTTCTGTACCCCCACAAAATAATTAGAGTAATTCCCTCTCCCCAGATTTGCTTATACAATACAGTGCTGTAGAATATTCCTTTCACAGATGGCCATCTTGGTGTACCGTGTATGTACCGCTAACCACCCGACACTTATTATACTTACTATAGGACGTCTGGTATGCTTGCTTCGAATTAATTAGGAAATGTAATTTGATGCTTATATTGGACAAGCGCCAGGATTTCTATTGGTTTTCTTAATTGTGTTTTTGATTGGTTTTATTGACTTTATTAACTTTACATTCTAATGTATTCATTTAATGATTAAAATTGTATCCATGTTATACAATGCTGAAAATTTACAATTGGTGTGGGTCATTTAATATGGCTCGCTTACAGACAGCCCTTAATTACATGGTTGAGAATTTGCAATGTCTATCCTGTTATTATGTAGTATAATATTGTTTGGTTAAGCGATGAAAAATAAAACCCTGTTGTACGGGGAAACGGACCTCTCAGGTCGGCGGGTCGGTCAGAATCTTTTTGTTTTCCTTATTGTAAATGACCATAAAATATCAAAACAATCTGTAAACATTTTGCCATTTTTTTGACAAGCAAAAAAAATAATTTAGGGTCCGGTCCGTTCAACAGGATTTTGTTTTTTCGCCGCCTTAAGGCAATGCTTTTGATTTGGCACCCTACAAATAGTGTCCAACATTCCATCACCCCAATAGAGACCATCGACAGACACCCTATTGAAGCATGGCTGTATATTACCTGGATTCCTGTGCTCTTATCATAAAAGGCTGTATTGATAATTTTATAGTAACAACAGATATTTAGGTTTTTCTTCAGTGGCACAAATCATTTGCTCATTCCTAGTGACTGCATCATGTCTGTATTGGCCTGTCCCATACATTGAAATGATATTGTTTAAAAAGTTGTTTGTGTTAAATGACCAAATAGAAAAAGGTCTTACATCAATCGAATTTGATCTGTTGGAACTAATCTTGGGCTACATCTAAATCAAATTACAAATGCCCTTTTCCATCAAATAAATCAGAAAGCTATCCTCATCCAAGGGTCACTTGGCATGCTCTGGCTAAAAAAGGTTACTGCAACTGCTTCATAATTTCTCCATTTTCAGAGATCTAAAACCAAGCAACATATTCTTAACAGAAGAGCTGAACGTATCCATCGGTGACTTTGGCGTTGCTACCGTGATGGGAGACGCAAGAACCAGGACGAGAACAACAGTGGGTAAGTTAATGTACAGTGTATGTGATGTTGTGGTATACTGTGTGTGACTTGTGGCAGACAGATGTGACGTGATCAAGCAAAATGAGTCACATGTTAGCAAACCTGTTAACATGTTTTTATTTGTTTTTATATACACTCGTCAAAAGAAGTTCCTGGACACTCATTGAAGTTCAAATATTTCACATAAATATTTAATATAAATTAAACAATTGCATGTCAAAATAAGCAGACAATAATTCTCTATCATGTCTGTATGAAATTAAGATGTACTCATTCATGCATGGCTGAGCACATTCATTAAGCAATGGTAAGGTGCGTATAAAGGAAATGACAAGAAATTAGCATTTACATTCATTTGAATGGAGGGATTATCCAATTTTGTGCAATCTTCTTGCCATTGTCAAGTGAATGGGATCTGCCCTGCATGAGTGATCATGTCTAAATTCCATGTTAAGCTGTTAGAAGATTACTTTCTGCTTATTTTGATATACAATTATAATTATATATATAATTATATATATTCTATTAAATATTAATTTAATTTAAGTGTCCAGGAACTTCTTTTGACGAGTGTATATCAAAATTATGCTTAAATTGTGAATTTTGATTTGTATAGTGTTGTGTATGAATTAGATTAATGTTTTGTTTCTCAAACAATTAGACAAATCAATGCACTTTTGCAAATGTTGATATGCTCACAATAGCACTCCCCTGCGTGGTCGTGCCATTATTCACAAATCAACATCAGCGCACGTGCATTGATTTGTCTTATTTCTCTCGAAACAACACATACGCATTTATTGACCTATAATCATTCGCAACTAAAAATCTCTATAATGAAATGGGCTGAGTATAAAAAAGGTCTTTAACTTCATTTCTACATGAAAAGAGAGACACTGCAATTAATAGTTTAAATCATCAATGTTTATTTATTTTACAAACAACTATTCCGTTATCAAAAGATCATATATTTTGTACAAGTGATCATTATTGTATTTGATCAATACATTCTAGGATTTAGTAAAGTCCAACCCCAGTTATCCGGACATGATGATGGGACCAAGCAATGGCAGGATACAGTGGAGCAAATTATGTGTAATTCTGCATTGACTGACTGTCCTGACGCACTCAAATTTGGACAATAGAAGGGTTTTGAATCAGGGGTATTTACAGTGACAATGTATTATTTTTAATTTTAAAAGCACTAAACAGCACTACCAACATCAAAAGACGGCCTTCTAAAGCTTGAGAGTGTGAAAATAAGGTGATTAGGCTGTAAAAAAACTTATTTTCTTTGAGATCATTCAGAGTTATCCGGATAAAAGGGGGTCGGATAACTGGGGTTTGACTGTACCTGGAAAACAAAAAATGATAGAAAGTAAGGTGTCGTTATGAAGATTTGGGTAGTTGGTACTATTATGAAGGGTCATTTATAGAATTACATGTCTAAAACCTAAACAATTCCAGATTAGAGAAAAGTATTAGAGCATCCTTTAATCCAAAAATTAAACCACATTATTTATATTAGCGTAAGGTTTTCGATAAACGTTTAGTCCCCTATATACTTAATGTTTTGTTAGAGATAGAGTAATAAGTCAAAAAGTAAAAAGGGTCGTTGACTCTATTGAGTTGGATACAGACAATAAATAATACAGCAACTTTTGATGTTTGATGCCCCATGGCTTATTACCCTGGTAGTGGTTAATCCCAGAGTACATTTTCCAAAGTTTGGTCAAAAAAGGTCTTATGGTACGTATGAGGCGTTACAGAGCTTACAATACCGGTTAGTTACCAGAAGCACACACAAATCACACACAAATACATTTGCAAAACAAAAAAAATGACCTGCTTCTGGCATTGTCCCTATTTCTTCAAGACTAGCAGGGAAGGAATTAGTCATTAAGGTTGGTGTCAACCCTGTTTGGCGCCAAATTATCAATCACTGTAACTTTTAAATTATAAATGTGATGTACATAAAAGTATACATTTTTTGTAATGAAATGAGTCAGAGAATATATTTTTGGTATCAAATTTTACTAAAATTAGTGTTTTTTACATTTTTGCCCAAAAATCACCTTTTTGGCGTCAAACATTTTCAGACAACCTAACAATATCAGTTTTTGATTAAAAATTCCAAAGTTTCACCAAAATCATCTAAAGTCAATTATCTAGGAGCGAATTTTTTTTTTTGGCTTAAAATTTGTTTGTTTTGAAAATATTGACCAAAAAGTGCCAAAAATGAGATTTTTGAGATAAAAAACATTTTTTTGGCACTTTTTGGTCAATATTTTCAAAACAAACAAATTTTAAGCCAAAAAAAAAATTCGCTCCTAGATAATTGACTTTAGATGATTTTGGTGAAATTTTGGAATTTTTAATCAAAAACTGATATTGTTAGGTTGTCTGAAAATGTTTGACGCCAAAAAGGTGATTTTTGGGCAAAAAATGTAAAAATCACTAATTTTAGTAAAATTTGATACCAAAAATGGATTCTCTGACTCATTTCATTACAAAAAATGTAGACTTTTATGTACATCACATTTATAATTTAAAAGTTACAGTGCTTGATAAATTTGGCGCCAAACAGGGTTGACACCAACCTTAAGTTTCACTGCCTAATCACCTTTATGCCGGTGATTTCACCATTGGCCGGTCATAAATTCTCTAATTCCAAGATTAGGCAGGCCATTGGTCATGCCATGAGGCAATACAAAAATTGTAATGTTGTCCTCGACCGCCCGCTCGTCAGATTTAAGGCCGCTCCGAATTTTTCCCGATTTGTTTGCTTTCTTTTTTCTCCCCAGTTTTGTTTTTTATTCAGATTTTTTTTTAACAGTTTAAATGGCATTGAATATTAAATTAAGTGTTTATAACATATATGTGCGACTCTTAGTGTAATATCAACTTCTTGTTGGCTAAACTTTGAGCTTTCGCTGGTATTAGAAAAAAAAAAAGAAAAAAAAATCAAATAAAAAATCCGCCAGCCCGCCCCTCCTCTCTGAAAGCTGTGGAGGACAACATTACCTTTTTTTTTGGCCTAATGTACTGTATTGATGTATATCCCACACATGGCCTTGCTTTTAGAACTGACACTTTATGGCCTCATGGTCTGGCTTTTAGAACTGACACTTTATGGCCTCATGGCCTGGCTTTTAGAACTGACACTTTATGGCCTCATGGTCTTGCTTTTAGAACTGACACTTTATGGCCTCATGGCCTGGCTTTTAGAACTGACACTTTATGGCCTCATGGCCTTGCTTTTAGAACTGACACTTTATGGCCTCATGGTCTTGCTTTTAGAACTGACACTTTATGGCCTCATGGCCTGGCTTTTAGAACTGACACTTTATGGCCTCATGGTCTTGCTTTTAGAACTGACACTTTATGGCCTCATGGTCTTGCTTTTAGAACTGACACTTTATGGCCTCATGGCCTTGCTTTTAGAACTGACACTTTATGGCCTCATGGTCTTGCTTTTAGAACTGACACTTTATGGCCTCATGGCCTGGCTTTTAGAACTGACACTTTATGGCCTCATGGTCTTTGGTCTGTAAGGCCAAAAAAAAAAAGAAGTTTGTCTCAGATGACCCGCGCGCATTCCCGAAACCGCCCGCGTAAGCTTTTTTTTTAGTGGATTTTTTTTTTTTTCAATTTTTTTTTTTCCCCAATTTGTTTCCAATTTTTTTTCCAATTTTTTTTTCTTTTTCAATTTTCTCAAAAAAATCTTGCAAAATCCAACTTTTTGACCAAACAAATGACGATCAGGTCTAAATTGAAAAAAAAATAAAATAAAAAAAATCCGCAGACCGCATTAGATTTTCAGTCTCTCATGTCATCTGAGACAAACTTTTTTTTTTTTTGGCCTAATACAAAGGCTTCTTCTGGATCAGCAGGGGTAGCAATTTATTGCACAAAATGAGAATCAAGCTGATCCTTATAAACAGATTTTACTTTTGCACATGAGTCGGTAGATAGACCGGAAATATGTACACTACACCTAAAAACAATCATGGAAGTACACAAATCATCTTATTTAAATTGACAGAGTAAACTGTTTTGAATTAAATTTTTCATTTATTAAAATTGGCTCCAGAATTAGTTAAAATAAGAAATATTACAAAGATACGCCCTCTATAACAGTAGGTTCCAGCAATTCCCTAATTATACACGATGATACTAAATAAATATTAAAAAGCTGCTAATTCCTGTTGCCTCCAGACAGAGTTTCCAGTCTGACGAAGCTGCTAGTTTAGCATTGAAACGTAACTAAAATTGAGAGTATCTTATTCACTTTTTATTGGATTTGCTCAAAAAGAAATCAAATCTCAGATATTAACCTGTACAAAAATATTGATTTTTTAATAGAAATCGGCCGCAGTAGTAGTTTTTAGATTGATTATTACAAATGTACATGAACAATCATGGAAGTAGAAAATTGGATTGAATCAAAAATTGACACAGAGAAATGATTAAAACTTAAGCATTGTGTACATTCATATAAAAATGTGCTAGGACAAAATTTCTTAAATTAGATATTCAAACAACTAAAATATGAGACGCTAAAATTGTCAAAATAGTAGATTTGTGAATATTGGCTGCATTTAGTACATCATATATGATACAAATATGCTCATACAGTTATGAAAGTTAACCCCTACGCAACTACGCCATACAAATAAATAATACAACAAGCCACACCTGCAAGCGCGCACAGACCACTTCTATTTGCTGCAGCAATGACCCCGGCTATATGTGAAGAGTTTTGTTTCCAGAAGTTATATGTATCGGGTTTTGCATCTGAATTCCTCGTTGCTTGGTATTACCATCCATTTAAGCGATTCATCCGTTACAAGACTATCTCCTACATCTTGCTAAATTACCATCTTTTTATTCAAGCGATGCGTCTGTTACAAGATTATCTCCCACATGTTTTATTTCATGCCTTTTTTTGGCACGGTGTCCATCGAAACCCCGACCACAGTATTTACATTTGTATGGTTTTATTCCCAAATGAATCTTTTCGTGTTGTAGCTGGCTGCATCTTTGGGTAAAAAACGCATCGCAAAATTGACACCTGAAAGGTTTCAAGCCAGTGTGGGTTCTTTCATGCCTTTTCTGGTCACCAGTCTGACAGAATCGTTTGTCACAGTACTGACACTTGTACTTTTTCACTCCGGTGTGTATCATCTCATGTCGATGCCTGGCGCTGCTTCGGCTCAGAGCCTTGCCGCAGTATCTACACGGGTACAATTTGTCCCCGGTGTGCACCAGCTCGTGTTGTTTCCTCGCCTGCTTCATGCTGAACCGCTTGTCGCAGACCGTACATTTGTACGGTTTCTCTCCCGTATGCGTCAACTCGTGAGTCTTTCTGTCAAAGTCGTGGTGGTATCGTCTGTCGCAGTATGTACATCGGTAGCGTTTGTCTGTGGTGTGTCTGATTTCATGTCGCTTTCTGTTACCAGCCAAACTGAAATACTTGTCACAGTATTGGCATTTGTAGGATTTCTCACCGGTATGCGACAGTTCGTGACGCTTCTTGTGACCTCTGTGGATAAAGGTGGCGTCGCAGTAGTCGCATTTGTGAGAGCGCTCTCCGGTATGTATCAGTTCGTGCCGCATCTTATTACCGAGTGCTTTGAAACTTTTCTTGCAGTACACACAACTGTACGGCTTAGCCTCTATGGTGTGCGTTAGCTGATGCTGTTTCTTGACATCCTCCTGATCAAACACCTCGCAGCAAAATTTACACTTGTGTGTTATCCCGATGTGCACAGCTTTCTCGTGTCTGATCTTGTGAGAGGACTGCGCGAACGTCTTGTCGCAATGGCCGCATTTGTGCGGTTTGTTCCCTGTGTGAACCATCTCGTGCAATCGACGGTGACCCGTCTGCCGGAAACGTTTGTCACAATACCGACATTGGAAAGGCTTTTCTCCCGTATGGATCATTTCGTGCTGTTTCCGGTTCGAATCGCAGGTGTAAGCCTTGGCACAGTATCGACATTTGTGCGGTTTATCAATCGCTACCACTACCTTTGCATATTTTCCACAGTTTTTCTTATTTTCATGGAGTCGCTTGTAGTCTCCTCGCATATATCCCCGTCCACAATGTTTGCATTTGTGTGGTCGTTCACCTGTGTGGGTCATTTCGTGGTATTTCGTGTAGCTAGCCTTGCTGAATGATTTATCGCAGTAAGAACAGTTAAATGGTTTCTCTCCTGTGTGTGTCATTTCATGCTGTTTCTTTAGTGCATTACAGGTAAGTATTTTATCACAATATTGGCATTTGTTTTTATGTGGCACACTATCAGTAGTAGTAGCATTGTTAACTTCTTTCCTACCAAGGTTTTCAGTGTCGTGTCTTACTTGATAGGTACTGGTAGCCATCTTGTTTCTCATTAGATTCAATTTCAACTTGACACATCCCGATTTTGGAGGTAGGCTCGGGTTATTATACCAGTAAGGTGTGATGCGTTTCTTGTGGTGACGTAAGTGGGATATGTAGCGAGGTATATTGCCGACGAATCGCTGGGTGCAGAATTTGCACGTTGGAGGGTTTAGCGGCGATGTTAGGAACATCATCACTGTAAATCAAACAAAGCGTTGTATAAGATTAAATTTAGTACTATTAGTGGCAAGGCAGCATACACCCTAGTGGAACGTATGTGACGTATTGACAAAATCTTGAGTTAGTTTCATTGGAGTTCTGAAATAATTATTGAAGTTAGTGTTCTGTATGATCTAAGAACAATACATGCACCATTATGGGAACATATAAAACTAAATAAATATCAAAAAAGCGATGAAGTTGCAGTATAGATGCCTACCTAATCATAAAATTCCAAATACATAATCTCTGTATACATACTTGATATTGCTGTTTCCCTAGCTGGAAATATAATGCGTCAATATAATAAACTTTGGAAGGTTGTCTTCTGTTGAACCTAATATACCAATTGCAAGCTGTGCCTTATACGTTTAAACATAAACAGAGGCATAGAACAGAATCTGATATCTCTCACTGGTTTCCTTCTGTTGGTACTGAATATCTAGACTGCACCCATATTTACACGCAGGCAGGCAGGCTTAACTTTTTGTGTGGATTCAATTGGACTTATGTCCTCTGGACCCTCTCCACATTGACTCAGTAACACATGATAGTTCGAAAGATCGTCTGAAAGGGTACTGGTACTCGTCTGTTATTTTCCTGCAAGAGAAATGTCTGTGATTAAAAAGGTCCATGGTACAAAGCAAAGATGAACCAATGAACGTAAATTACTTTTTGGTTGCTTAACCCTTATCAATTGATATTATTAAAACGAAAATTTCTGGACCTAATTATAATTTGTGTGTGTTTTGGTGGAAAAGGGGACCCTTGGGATAAAGTTGTTGGTGTTTAATTTTCCCGACCAGTCATATGTTACCCGTCTGAAAATGAAATAATACCCGGGCTTGTACAATGTTTAACTATACTTTGAAATGGCTATCACTTATCTTTTATCTGCTGTTGTTTGTTGTTCTTATATACATACCATGGAGTGCAGAGAGTTAGCTATAGACTCTGACTAATAAAAGAAAAAAGCTGGAAATATAATTAAAACATGCTTGAGTTGGGGTTGGTTTGGATTTTTGTTGTGTGGGGGGGGGGGGGGTACCCCCTTTTTGTGGGGTGTACTCCTGGCCTTTTTTAATGCCTTTGCCCAAGTTACCTATTTCCCATATTTATGGTATTTTAGTGTTGGTGGGTTTGTATGTTTGTTTTTGTTTTTTCTTCTTATTATTATTGTATTAGTTTTTTAAAGTTTGAAACCTTGTTGTGGATTCTTTTTCAAATTAAAAGCCTATTATTAACTGTATCTTTATCTTTTCTCAATCCCCTGTAAAAGCCTATTTTAACTGTATCCTTATCTTTTCTCAATCCCCTGTAGGTTCCATGAATTGGATGGCACCTGAGGTGTTAGAGAGACCATACGATGAGAGAAGTGATGTCTGGTCATTGGGATGTATTGTCTTAGAAATGGCCACCTGTGGTTATCTTGATGTAAGTGTTTTATGTGTAAATCACCTAACTGTAGGATGAAGTGGGGCCAGGGTTGTAGCTAGAACAGATTGAGTGCCGGACAGGGTAGCGAATGAAGTGCAGTGGATCATGGAATGGGGTCTAGAGGCCTTCTTATTGTTTATATAATTTCTTGTTTTATGATTTTTTCCACAAATTGTAAAAAAAAAAACACCTTATTTTTTAAGAGTGCCGGACGCTGGGCACAACTTCCGGACGGCCCAGTCCAGCGTAGCTACAACCCTGAGTGGGGAGAATCTTTTTGAAATTTGAATCGCAGAACCAGCGATGAGGGCTATACATCAGAGATGTAACACTTCTGAAAATTTTCGGAATTAAGGCCATAACAAATCCTGAAATTATTTGTTTTCTTTTCTTTTCAAATTATTTATTTTAGTATTTACAGAATTAATGATATGTCAGCATAAAAAGAGGAAAATTTAAAATTGGGGGGGGGGGGGGGTGATAACCTGTAGCTTATTCTCCATACAAGTCTTCATGTTTGATACCTTACACAAGCGCTCGGCCAGGGTTGTGCGTAACGTTCGCATTTGCTCGATTGATTTTCAGGAAATTTTGCTTTATCGCTGTTACGTCTCTGATACATACAAGGATGTGGCTCGCCACCATCAGTTATCTGATAGGATAATCCTTATACTTGTACCCTGCACCCTGGATCCCCACGCCAACTCATCCATAGGTGCAGGTACAGGCTTGTCCATGACTTACAAGAATCTACTGTACACAGACATTACATTAGGGAGCTTTCGATTTGGACGACAGACGCTTAAGATGACACCTCGAGTCATGTGCGCATGCGTCGACCAATATGTGGGACCTGTCTTTGGTTGATTATTAGGGAGCTTTCGATTTTCACGACGGATGAATCTAGGAACGGTTGAATGTCACTTTGAGTCATGTGCGCATGCGTCAATTTTGTCATCCGTTGGTCCTCTAAATGCTACAACACACAAAGGGACTAACAACCGTCGTGGTGACGACGGCAACGTTTTGTGTTTTGCCGTCGTAAAAGCGTCCGTCGTGCAAATCTAAAGCTGAAGACATGTCCCAGAAATTGGACGACCGACGGATTGCTAAGTCGACGCATGCGTACATGACTTGAGGTGTCATCTTACGGTCGTAGAAGCGTCTGTCGTCCAAATCGAAAGCTCCCTAATGTCGATCTGTTACTACATATACAAAAAAAATGATCAACACAAGTTGTAGTCTTGGCGCATCAAAGGGGAGCACGCTACACCATGTGTGTGAAGTGACAATGGAATATGTAAATGATTCTTCATTTCAGTTATTCAGGAAAATTAGAATTAAAATCAGCCTGTGATAATGAGCAGTGACGTTAATTATTTTAGAGTGTAAAAATTTGATTGTATGCAAATTACTTTCACTGAATAGTATAAATATTCATGAATATATGATTGTGCCAAAATAAGGTAACATCTATGTCTTGATAACATGTATCTTGTTGGCCAATCAGAGCGTGCCACACCTGGCTCGATGTTTGCTTCCAAAACCTGGGATGCGCAATTTATCTTCACTTGGTCGCCTGGGCCCAGCGGAACAAGTCCATCGTATAATCATATCTGAGATGTAAAATAATGTTTAAACGATTATTGTTGACTTTTGCCTTTTTAGTTTTCATTGTGTGATTGTAAAATGTGGGGTATTTTAATTGAGATCAGGTTAAATGAAACAGACAGAGTCTTTTATTGGCTGGTTAACACCTTTTAATGCAAATGACTGTGATAATAGGGATGGTCTATTCAATGCTAATGGTACATATTGCCCAATCATTCGAAGCAGGTTACTTCCCTGATAATTTTGCCAAATTATCTTTTTAAAACTAAATTGGGTAAAAGAGAAGCGAAATCTGTAAGATGAAGAATTTTTTTTTTTAAAACAAGAATCAAGGAGGGTGGGGGGGGGGGGGGGGGGGGGGGGGGGCGGGGGGCTCAAGTCAGTGAAAGAGCAAAATACTGGAACTACCCCCTTATAACCATCACCTCCTTACCCCACCACAGATCAAAAGTCAACATGATATGCAAAGCTTTTTGAATCAGGAAATAAATAATCTATAACCTCCAGTTCTAGTGCTATTATAAATATTTTGTTACTGCAATTGTGTAATTATTTAAATTCATTTACATACTATAATGTCTTTTTCACTTTGTTCAACAGACTTCAGAATTGCACGCAATCCTATTTGAAATCAAGCAATCGCCAGCTGTACTTGAAGAAACTCTGGAAGAAGTGGGCAAGGTAATTAATGCTCTAATTTCTAAACAAAACTGATTGTAAGTCAGCTGCAAGAACTCTGTACACTATAAGACTATATGTTGAAATCAAGTATTAATTGGTTGAACTTGAAGAAAATCCGGTAGAAATGGGTGAGGTATTTATCGTTCATTTAAGCAAAATGTTGTAATTAAAATGCACTTAAAAACTTTCTGTGATGTTATTGGTTCCTGTTGATCCTGCCCATGTTATATGAGATAATAACATATTCCTGGAATCTAGCAATCACTGGTTTCACTTGAAGAAAATGTGAAAGAGAAGTGCAAGAATATCGCTTTATTTTAAATTATATCATGTTTTATACTCATAAAAGTTATAAGTATACCTTTAAAGCAGATTATCAAAACGTGCCCCTTTCAAGGAATTTGCTCAACGAATTACACCCCTTAATTTTCTCAAGATTTGTGTAGAACTTCAAATAGCTACTTGTTTTTATCCTTATTGTTAATGTTGCCTGTGTATTTCACTTTCGTTCTGTTAGAAATATTCAGCAGATCTCTGTCAGCTAATCAGGACTATGCTGCGCAGAAACTTTCAACAAAGACCAACAGCCGTGTAAGTATGAAATACCAATAATTTTGTTTATGTATTGAATTACTACTGAACAGTTTGTTTGGGTGCTGCTTTTAAAATTAAAAAAAATTAAGGGCTTTAATTTATTGCATTGTCAGTGATTCTGAATATAAGTTTGTTTTTGGGGAGGGGTATTTTTTATTGAAGGTGGGAGTTTGTTAGAATTTGTTAACTTTTATCAGCCAACAGTAATGCAATTTTAGGGACTGCATGAATAGGACTTGTCTCTTGATACATCGCTATCCCTTCAAAAGTGAACTTCAGCCCCGGCTGGAAGAGTAAACAGGATATTAGAAAATGTTATTGTTAGCTAAAAGTTTCAGTGATATTTCTTTTCTGTAAGTACATAAAGCCCTCAATGCAGACCATGCTACTTGTTTACATAGTATTCATGATCTCACCTTTTTTTCCTTCCTGACAGAGATTTGGTTGAGTTACCGTTCGTCAAACAGTGTCTACTTCTCAGTAATTCAGCTTTGGTCAACAAAAAGAAAGAGAAGCATAGAGCAGCAAGTGAGTAATTCAATAAGTAAATGCATGCCCCATATGTAATAACATCATTACCAAGAAATCAACATTCATGGCTACCACAAAATGTAACACTGTAACAATTTACAGATTAAGCCTTTGAAATACCTGATGCAGCACATCAAAATGGGGCCTTTGAAGGAGAAGTCAATTTTGAGTTTATTATGTGTGCTCTCAGAGTATTTTCTAAGCTTTAAAATGGATCAAGGCATTCAGATTTTACGAGTTAAAATGACTTCTAAATTCTTATTATTTTCTTTATTTTTTCTGTTCGTTTTCATTTATATCTTGAAAACACACACAGCCTCAAAGTCCCCCTTTTGATGTGCTGCATCACATATAAGAAAAGTTGATATACATATGCAATAATGGAAATACCCACATGACTGTCAACCCGGGGTTGACAATCACATGGATTGCAGCTCTATTAATAATATTGTGTGTGCTGATCATAATAGCAGTAATGCATTATTCCGTATTCTTATATATTGGGCGTGGTTTAAAATGTCAACCCATAATATCCATCAATTTCATTGGTTCTGTGGTTAGTTTTGTTGGATACGCGCTATAGATTACCAGACCGGTAATCTATGGATCTGGGCGGGGCTTAATTCACACCTTTGATGATGCCGGAACTACATTTAAAAGACATCGCCTGCTCGTCAATTATTGTAAATCGAAAGTAAGCTTATTTTACAATACAACATTAGGTTATATGCATGTAATTAAATGTAAATAAAAGATAGAGGTCCATTTAATGAATAAACGCTAATAGTAATAAGACATGTAAAAGATAGAAGGACAAATAAAAAGGGTGCCTAAAAGCCTATTTTCGTCTGCTATAAAATAAATATTCGTATAGGCCTAGGCTACATTCGTAATTACTTGCAATAAAGTGAATATGGAAGAAACCACAGCAACTTTTGAAATTGGAGACCTAGATGTAAAACATGTGAAAGGAGAACCAGAACCAGAACCGGAGTGTGATGATTTACCAGATGAAGTGATCAGAAATTTGATGGGAAGGTCCGACGTTAGCGGCAAGCATTTGCTGCTGGCGTGATGATCGCCATCCACCCGCCCCTGAATTTACCATTTGTAGAGCTCAGTGAGGCTGAATTTAGCCATATAGAGGAGTGAAAAGATGACAAAACTTACCGAAAAGGGCCACGAGCTGGGGCGTCAATCGCCGTAAAAGTAAGGAAACATTTTTACGTGGTGTATTTATTAAATTAAAACATTCAAAAGTCCCCCGGCTCTTTTTGCGTTCGCACACAGGCCAGAAATAGGAACTACTTTAGCACGTATCCAACAAAACCAATGAAATTGATGGATATTATGGGTTGCCATTTTAAACAATATATAAGAATGACGATTAAATAATTATTTGCAGTGATTTCAAGTAAAAATTCCATCGTATACCGCGAATAAATCTGATCACTAAGGGCTACCTGATCACTAAGGCCACCAAATCACATATTCTTGAGATTCTTGCGCCAAAGTAAAATTTCTATGGGTTGTTCGATTTTGTTTGTGGGGATGTTTAGAACAGTAATCAGTTGATTTGCCACTGTGTACTAATTCAAAACGATCTTAAATGATCCCCCAATGAATAAAATGTTGAAAAAAACGTTGATAAATATAAGAATGAGAATAATTTTATTCTCTAAATAATAAGAGGGATTACAAATCATGTCTTGGCCAGTTCACCCCTCGCTGGTCTAGTGGTTGAGATACAGGTCTTACAATGCAGAGGTCCATGGTTCGATTCCGACTAGGACCACTTTTTCAACTGATTTATTTCTTTTTGTAAAAATTTACGGTTAGAAATATTGTAAATCCACAAAGTTTGGGAGTTCCTACCTAGTCCAACCCGGGTCGGTCTACCCCGGGTGGAAAGTCATGTGGGTATTTCCATCGCCTATAGTGCAACTGAATCACACATAAACACAGTACATGTTGAACATCACATGCGTGTCATGTTCATGATATTTTGGCCTTAGGGATTCTAAATCTGACTAGAGTTGTTATCATTTTTGTGATTTTGCAGAGGACCCTCCAACAGACCAAGGAATTGCAGGTGTCTTGGCTTTCATAAAGGAGAACACAGACAATGAGATCTCAATTGCTAATGCCCTCAAACAGCTCAACACATACCAGAGTAAGTAATATGGGATGGCAGTGATACATATCTATAAGTCCCTGATTGCTTTTAATGGGGAAAAATGATCAATTAAGCAAAATTAAGACTTGCTGCCATTTGACTACAATTCCGGAAATTTTGTGTTCATTTCTCCGATAATATTCCATATTAAGGGACCATTTTCAAGCGCTGATTTTGCAACACACTTGTATGTAGCTTAAGCTATCTACTAACTCATATCCCTCCCCCGCCCCACCAATTAATGTTGAGGGTCCCAACGAGGTCCTCAAAGTGTTCCACCAGTAATTTCTTGGATTGTAGGTAAATGTACCTCAAACCAGGTTTTTGCCCCTTGTCCCTCAAAAAGAATATTTTATTTAAAGAGTCACATTTATTTATAAACTCCTCAAAAAAGAGTTTGGAATTTATTTGTTAATCTCAAATTTTCCAAACATTTTGTGATATATTCATATTGTATTTCATATCAACAAAAAGCTTTTTTGTTCTTCTTTTCAACGATACCTCATTTGTAACAGTCACTCGGTTCAGTGCTAGCCACCTCCTTGTGTATTGGTTAGCAGTGATACAATGCTCATATCTATGAGTCCTGATGGATTTTAATGGGTGGAAAGGATCAAGTACGTACAATTAAGACTTGTTGCTCTCAGACTTACCCATTTAAACAAAAACAGATTTGTAGAAAAAGTGTGGAAAATGTTTGCGATTTTTATTGCAACATTTTAATAGTAATTTTTTGAAATTTTGTTATTAAAAATTTCAACAAAAAAGAGCTCACAATTCACCAGAATTTGAAAAACAGGAGGGGGTTTGTCGCTTACCAGGATGTTGACCAAAAATAATGATTTACCTCCGTTCTGAAGGTGGTGCAAAGTTTGTCTGCTTCAATTTACAAATACCAAAGTTGTAAATTTCTTTTTACTTTTTCTTTTTCTATTAAAACAAAAATGTCAGGTTTGGATATTGACAATGACGGCAAGCAACTGATCATTCAGAACATGAGGTTGCACATGTCAGAGCCAAGCACACAGATCCAAGGCTGCAGAGTCTTGTTAACATTAGCCGCAGCAGGTAAGTCAGATCTAGTGTTGTCAACAGGCCTGTAAATAGCACCCGACCACCTGCCCATAGCGGGTAACTTTTGCGCTGGGCAGGTAAAGATACGAAAGTACCTGACTGGCTTGCTGGTAAAACATTTTAAACTCGCATCAAGTGAGTTACACTGGCTGGTGGAATTTCTGTCGGGCAGGTATTTTTGTGGGTTAGCTGCCCAACTGGCTTGTTGAATAAAAACCTGAAGTTCTAGCTCTGGTTGCCAACCCCGTGGCTAGAACCACAGAATTGGGATGCTTTTGACCCTAGTGCTGCAGCAAAATAAAACTTAAGGTTGGACTACCAATATATTTTCTTTGGGCTCAACAAAAATTGGCTAATATTGGTTGTGGGCCACATGGCTCTTGCACTGCGCCTTGGCAAAATTACAGTTGAAATACTGGTCAAAGATGTCAGTTTTCAAGACATTTCCTGATTTCAGAACATTCAGTTTTATTTATTTTACAGCTCAATTCTAAGCCATTTTTTTGTCCTAATGTGTAGTGTTTTTTCTATTAAATTTTTCACTTTTTCAGGATTTTAGGATGTTACTAGCTAACTGGCATCGTTGGAAAGAGTAGATGATCTGGATCAGTTAAAGATTAACGTCTAATGCCCAACTCAGCAATATGTATTATTTAGATTTACTGATACTTTAAACTAATCTATGTTTTTTGGAATACTATTTTACACATAGCTGACGTTGATGAAGACAGTGAAGATGTGATATTTTCTGAAGAGGCTATTAATGTTGTTACTCTGGCAATGAAGGTAAATATCAACAATTCGTAAAACAGCTAACCATGTTTGAGTCATCTCATACACAGGGTGAATCCAAAAAAAATATGCATGATTTGAAACAGCCCCTTGACCATTGGAATGGCGAAGAAAGGGGTCAGCTCAGGAAAATGTTACTTATTGTTCAGTCAACTACATTCACTTTTTCAGAAGATGACCTAGATTAAATACACTCTAAACAAACAACAATTTCATGGTTCAATGAACACATCAAGATCAAAGGGCCATTTCAATCCATGCACAATTTTGATTCACCCTGTAGAAGCCGGGGAAAGGTATGTGACAATAAACAACAAATAAAAAATAAATAACAATAGAAATCATACATCTATTCAGATAGAGTGAGAGTTATTGGGAGAGTAGTGTTAGAAATTTAGAAAGATGCCACTTTTAGGCAAAGAAAGATTAAGAGTATTCATGGTGTTAACTTTGAATAAAGATTTCATAAATAGCATAATTATGATTGCGAAATTGTTGATAAGTAAAATTGGTCATGGGGGATCATCCTGATCTTGTATTTCTTTTAAATCAGAATTTAGATTCAGAAAATTCATTGAGATTTAAGAACATTAATTTACATTGATTGCGCCTGTGTGACTTTAAAATACAACAATATTTTGAAGTTACATGTAAAGGATACAAGTAGTATAATAACAATATATAAAAGGTTTTAGAGTATACTCAGAACAGGTTGATATATAAAGGGTTAAAAAAAGTAAGTCCACTCCCCATCACGTTTGTTTGCATAACTCCACACACAATTATACATTTTGAGAAATTGAAACGTTTATGAAAAGGGAAAACGCTCGGCTACCCATAGAAAGTTTTCCCTTTTCAATATCATTTTTACTCTTCCCAAATTGGTCACATTTCCCCAATATGATGTTTTCAGAAAAAGTGGCACTTTTCAAGATCCTATACAAGAAAGTTACAAAAATGTCTCCAGTGGTTTTTTTAATTCATTTCAATTATCTTTATTTCCAATTACAAGAAAGTCTCTTCTTTCTTAAGCTGGTCTTTATATGAAATACAAAATAAAATGGGTTTTTTCATGCGTGACTTGCCAATAATGGCCACCATTCACATCAATAATTTCCCTGCATCGGTGAAAAGTGCCACTTTTCGGAAAACATCGTTTTGGGGAAATGTGGCTGTTCTGGGAAAAGTAAACATGGTATTGAAAAGAGGAAACTTTGTGTTGGTAGCCAAGCTCTTTCTCTTTTTATAAATGTTTCAATCTCTCGAAACGTCTAATTATGTGTGGAGTTTTGCAAACAAACTTGTATAGAATCTTGAAAAGTGCCACTTTTTTTGTGAACATCATTTTCATAAGAATTTCAATCTCTGAAAATGTCCAATTGTGTGTGTGGAGTTATGCAAACAAGTGTTGTTTAATTTTAGGGGAGACTTACTTTTTTTTAACCCTTTATATATGTGATTGTGATGAAAAAAAGAGGGTGATGATTATGTTAACATGAAAAATGTGTAATTGATGAATGAATAATAAATAATAAACTCAAATGATAAAAAATGACTTTGAATAATGAGCAATAAAAGCATATCAATATGTTTTACCTTGATTTGAATGTACAAATCTGGATGCATTTTCCTTATTTTATTTAAACAAATAGACATTTCAAAGCAGCAGAAAGCATTTTCTTTAGCACGAAACACATGAAATATCTGCCTGTTTTTTTTCTTTAAATGATCCTAGGAGGAATATAAGTTTCCTTTTCTAAACAAATATTTCTTGATTTTTTCATAGGCTCATGCTTCGTCCAAAGAATTGCAGTGTGTAGCGTGTTTACTTCTGAAAACACTGGCCATGAGCGGTAAGTTGATTCTTTATTACAAACAGTCCAACTATGGACATCATCCATGCTGTGTTACCCACTTACTGTAAAAGTTCCAATTTTCGCACAATTAAATGTTTGCGCTTTGCTGATTTTCAGCCATTTCGCTTGTTTTTAAATTTGTGATTTGAAAGCTCGTTACATAGACTTATACACAAAATAAATATATTCTTTGCTTGGAGCGCGAAAATTAATGTGGTGCGAATATTTCCACGTTTACAGTAAGTAGAAGTTGTCTAGGTCAGAACTAATCTGGACCAGTCTGGACCAAGACTCGCTTGGAAGTTGCGTTCCCACTTGAACACCTGAGGAATCAGTTTTACAACAAAAGTGGACTAAACGAAACCTTCTTGTACCGAGATGTACGCCTCAACCCTACAAAAAAAGCATTAGAAAGTTGTTTGCTATTTCACACTCTATGTGAATTTACATGTCATAGGAAACAATAGCAGGGAGACAATGCCGCAAGTTGTATTTTCTCAGATTTAATCACTTTTAACCCAAACATATTTCACAATATTTTGTTGTAAACAGAGGATGCTGCCAATGCTATTGGTCAACGAGGAGGTATACAAGACATCCTGGCTGCTATGAGGTCGTTCACCAATGATCCTGAAATATGTGCTAACTGCTGTGCTGCCCTCTCCTGTCTCACTATTAGCGGTAGGTATCTTAGTATATCGATTGACAATTTCAATATAATTTATACACCATGATTTCGTTACTGCTACTCAAGAGTCACATAATGGGGAAGGAGGGGCAGGTTTCTTGACGATAAAATAAACATTGACCTAAAATTTACAAAAAATGATTGATGAAAATCACCAAACACATTTTTTGCTTAAGTATCCAAGATTCATGAAAGAAAACAAAGTTCATCTGTGACTGGTGGTGGTTTGCTTTCACCTTGAAATTGAAATTTTCCTGAAACTACATTGTTTTGATATTTGTTTTTTGTCATACAAACATATTCTATTTAATGTGCATAAAGAGCTAATTCAATATTTCATCATAATTCCTAAATCTGATCATGAAAAAAATAATGTGGTGTTTATCTTTCTTTCAGATAAAAATCTTGACATAATGAGGGAAGAGAAAGGTGTGGTAGACTTGATCAATGCCATGAGAACACACGCTGAACAGGCGCCTGTTATTGACTCAGCTTGCACTGCATTGTGGGGACTTTCACTGGATGGTAAGTCAGGCTAATTTAACCTTAACTATAAGTCGGCTCGGAGTGACGTCACATGCCGTTTGCTAATGTAAACAACAGTCGCTTACACGGCCACACACGATCACTAGGAACGATCTTCTGTATGCTTGAGTAGAGCGTAGAAACGGATGTGTTAAAACGTTTTGCTTTGTTGTCAACAGCAGCGAATGAATACAGAAGGTCGCCGGCGCGTATGAATGCAACGTGATGCGTGTGTGTAGCTCAAACTGTGTGCGTGTGGCCATAATCTCGCGTGTACACTTGGAATACTTTTGAGTACGGAAAGATAAAAACCAAATATTTCTCGCCATTTTGGAACTGATTAAACTATAGTCCCCCGCAATAACCGGAAGTGTGGTTGCCATTGGTGGAATAAAACAGCACAACTTTGAGCCGAACAACGCCCTCATCCAATTGGCCCGATTGTATCTATAATGTGAAGAATGTTACCGCCCACACATTCATTATTTAGCGCGCGCATGTAAGGCCTGTGCTGAAATTCTCTGCCGGCGACTATACCTCGGTCATTGAGTTGCCCCTGGAACAAGGAAGGGGGATAATACAGGGATCCAAAAAAGTAGCCAGCAACCCACTAGAATTGAATCATGGTTGCCTGTGTGGGACGAGCTTGTCAAAGTGTTTGTTCCTATACGGAGAGGATTTTTCAGCAGTGAGTAGATCTTGTGCGTGCCAAGTGGACAACGACGACCACAATCATAATAATATTAATAATAATAAACACTTGTAAAGCGCGCAAATTTGCAAGAAAACACTCATGGCGCATAAAGAGCTACACAAAACCAGCAGGAAACATGAAAAGGATCAAGAGAGAAAAAACCTATTATACAGAAAAGATACAAGCAAATAAACATGAATAATACAAAATATGTGGTATGGAGTACATGCAATAAATAAACAATTCCTTCATTTCCAGACCACCATGATGAAAAGATTAACCCTAACTCTACTACACCACCCGGCAACTGGGCGGAAAAAATGTTTTTATAACCCGGCGTGCAGGTTTTTAGGCTACAAAACGGACCCAGGCTGTATAACTAGGCGAATATATTCGCAGAGTGTTGACTGACAGCCGTGGTGTAATGGCTAGGATCTGGGCCCTGGTGCAGCAGGTCCGTGGTTCAAATCCGAGGGGGGGGGGGTCGGGGGACCTTTCTGGTGAATTTTGGGGGTCGGAAAAGAAATCTGTTGCCGTGTGGTGATCTAGAGTTAGGGTTAATAAATGACATCACTTCTATCTTTTGTAACTGAAGTAGCTCTAACAATTTTTAAATTACCTATTTTCTCAGGAGAACACATGTGTAGCACTGCACCTTTATAAAACTGAAATGGCAACATTAATGCGTTGATAAGGAGTGCGATGAAATTAAGTGTGTGTCTTTATATTGATGTTCACTCTCCTTAGTAACAATGGTCTGATCGCTGATTTCTTGTATAATAGTGCAGAAATAGACGCACTTAAGGCAAAACAAAGAAGAAGGTCTGTCTCAGAAGCCCGCC
This sequence comes from Ophiura sarsii, assembly GCA_035610835.1. Lineage (NCBI taxonomy): Eukaryota > Metazoa > Echinodermata > Ophiuroidea > Amphilepidida > Ophiuridae > Ophiura > Ophiura sarsii. The sequence continues at coordinate 41,499,819 of CM069453.1, forward strand.
CGCGTTGGTATGTGAAATGAGCTGGGGACTAAAAAACTTCTTCTTTTTTTTTCTTTTTTTCTTTTCTTTTTATCTTTTTTTTTCTTTGATTTTTTTTTTAAAGGTTTAAAACAGTGGATAAGCAACAACAACAACAACAACAACAAAAAATCGCAAAAAAAAAAATTAAAATCGCATACCTCAGCCTATTTTCTAAAAAAATAAATTGCACAGCACTTAGCTTTTTTGCACAATGTTTCTGAGACAGACTTTCTTCTTTGTTTTACCTAACCTGTGGTATGTAATTTTAGAGGTAACAATCATATCTAATAATTTGCATATTTGTATTATTTTATTTCAGATGAGAATGCTGACACCATGGGTGAACACAGCTGTGCTGAGTTACTACTCTCATGTATAGAAACGCACGCACAGGTAGACAGCTTAGCTTATTATTATTTAACTAGGCGGTCACCCGGGTTTGGCGGTTCTCGGGTTTGTAGCTACTTCCCTGGATGGATGGGGATTGTGGATGATTAATTACTGCACTAATTTGATTTAAGAGCACAAATGTGGGACAAGGTCATCATAAGTCAAAATCATTCAAAGTCTTCTGATCCTTGATAAATCTTGTATCCAATCAAAGACTCAAATTCATACAAATAGAGAGTTAAACTACATTTTGAGGTATTTAGTTTTCATTTACTCCATTGATTAGTTAGCAAAATCGAAACTTTAAATGGCCATAACTTGACGATTTGTATCTGATTTTTTGCGATAAAGTGATTTTCAATCATCCGTAACTTTGGTTAGGATTGTGATATTGATTTTGGTACCAAAATGTCCCTTATATTATATTATCATGATACAAATAACCCAATATTCATATTTCCCTTATATTACTTGTGTTGGGTCACATTTATAACGCGATCAAGCGGAATGAGTCGTATGTCAGGAAGTGACGGATGTCGAGGGTTGAGCGCCAGAAGGCCGTAACTCTATTCTAGTGGGGTTTGGACCCTACTATAACATTATTCGCCTGCTTTTAAATGATGGACAAATGTCAAAATTGTAAATTGCAAACATGTGACTCATTTCTCTTTATCACGTCACATATATCTATTTCATGAAAAAGTTGGTTATGGTTATGCCTTGTTCTTATTAGTTTATTTTGCTATAGCGAGGAAGAACTTACTTTTGTTAGATGTGTTCTATAAGTATGGTTTTATTTTTACTAGTAGTAACAGTAGTAGTATTTTGTTCTCAATAGGCAAATATGTTTTTGATAAAAACACTAAATCAGACTATATTTTTATCTCTCCAAGTCCAACACCCATTTTGAACTTTAATAACTAACAGAGAAGTTCCAAAGGACAACACATTTGGGTGCCATTTTGCTTTTCACAAGAGGGGAATGATTCAAAGATACATTGGTATTTGCACACATAAATGATATTGCACCTCTGTATACTCATACTTGCAAAACCTGAAATTCATTCCCATCTTTCATTACCATTATCTTGCAATTTGGTTCTCATTTTTAATGATTGGGTGATGATCACTCCCAAAATCTGTAAGCTGCTCTTTTACACTTCCCACATGATAGTTGTCTGCAGACGACATTCCAAATGTTCGCAAAATGTGGCAGAAATTTCACAATTATTGAATGTCATTATCATATTTGGAATCACCATGAGAAATGCATTGAAATAAGTATAAACATTCCTAGTTTTGGTTCAGTAATCCTACAGACACCCTGACAATTGGGAAAGGTTTCTGAAAAATCTGTTTTGTAAAGGGTAAAACCAATAGCCACATGAAAAGTGTTAAAACATATAACCGTATATTTGCTTCTCTAATAGAATGCCGATGTAATGAAAAATGCCTGTATGGCCATGGCCAGTCTGGTGAGCGAGTCAGAAGAGAGCGCCTTTGCGGCGCTGAGTAATGGCGGAGGCGAGCCCGGTATCAGCGTAGTTGTGAAAGCTTACGGTAACCATAAAGACAACCCAGATGTGGTGGAGAATGTGTGCTCTTTCATCATGGAAATGTGCGAATATGGTAAGTATGGCCTTATAGGTCGGCCCGGAATGGAGTCACATGCCATTGACAACAAACAACATGAGGGCAACAATTTTCAGATTGCACCATCACCAAAATATAGCCCTTTTGTACCTCCTTGGAATGGTACCATCAAACAGAATATTTGCCCGAGGGATTCCTCTGCATGCAAGTTCTCACATGTTTTTTACAGTTGAAAGTCCGAAATTCAGGTGAAATATTTGCAAATGTTGCTAATGTAAACAGCAGTCGCTTACACGGCCTCACATGGTGACTAGGAATGATCTTGTTTATGGTTGATCAGAACATACAAACTGATTTGTTAAAACGTTTTACTTTGTTGTCAACGGCAAAGGGGGATATCCGGGGTCACCTATAGATTGAATTTTTTTGAATGGAATCTTGGCAAAATTAAAACGTAAAATTTAACAAATATAAATGTGACCATCTTTCTGATACAAAACAAAGGACTTTAAAGGAAGAGTTGGTGTGAAATATATGCCAGCCAATATTTGTGGTACAATCGAGCAAATTAGTCTGAAGTCAATAATACATTGTGCAGAAACCGCCATTACAAATGGATACTTATTTCGAAAGATATAAGCACTGGGCATTAATTTGGATATTGCCAAGTTTTGTACTCTTTATACAAACCTAATAAGCCAAAGCACACATTGTATTTCATGTATTACAGATGACATCCTAGATGAACTTAAGAATAGTCAAGTAGCATCTGTCATGCAAGAGGTCAAGATCAAGTTTGCATCGAATAAGGTAAGTGTGCTCAATAAATTCCATTTCATAATTTTAAAATTCATTTAAGTATTCTCTTCTGGCGTAGATACCTTTGAGTGTATGGTGCAGTGGAAAGAGCACTGAACTCACAATACAAAGGTTGTGAGTTTTTGCGTCCCGTCGAATTGTACTCTTCTTGAGTAAGGTGCTGTACTTCAATTACTCCCCTTTACCCAAGTAAGAAAGTAACAGACTAGTTGTGAAGATGTAAAGAGCCTCACAAGCAAGGTTGTAGCTACAGTGGACGGCGGTATCACGATATCTGCCCACCACTCGGGCCATTCTGACCCTGATCACCACAGATTTCAAAAACAAAAACAAAACCCAATTTTTAATTTTTTTTTAATCTGTGCCTTAGAAAGCTGATTTTTACCTCTGAAAACCCTCACAAAACCCCCTCGATGCCCCTGAAAACTGATTTTTACCTATTGCCACCACAAAAACTGGGCTGGCTACAACCCTGCTCACAAGGTATCACTATAAATAGAAGAATGAGACTAAAATTATTATGAAGAGAGTTGGGCACTCAGATTACAGGATCCTTCCTCTATTGTAATAGGTGAAGTATAATACCAGGGATACTATTATTTTGGGGATAGGAAAGTTGTATCCAGCGGATACATAAATAATCGGTCATGTTTTCTGATTATGATTTGAGCGCTGAAATGTATGTAGACTTGCACCGAGTCTGCCAGACACAAACAACAACAGTTTGGTGTATGTTTAAAGCAAAGTGACCAAATTAATTCAAAATGTATAAAACAATCTGCCAGTTCACTTTGATTCGGGCAGATTTAGCTATTGGCCGCCGCCAGTCATAAATTCTCAAATGCCCATATTAGGCAGATCAGGGGTCATGCCCTAAAGCGCTGTTTTTATGTAAATCCCACACATGGCCTTGCTAATCAACAATAACAGCAGACTGACAGCCTGAAAAAGAACTTTATGGCAGGCCTTCTCAACTAACTTTTATGAAGCACCATTTTCCAAATATTAGTAATCAAGAAGTGCCACTGACGTTGCGAGCGAAATGAGTGGCGTGACTAACGGGTTGGGCCCTTGCCCCCTCACAAGCCTTACAGAATAAAAAAATCGGACTTTATTAACATCGCCCTCTCGTGATTTCTGGTGCGTGATCTCAAAAACGGCTCCGTTGTCGCTTCGTATGATTTTACGTGTATCGGAAGTTCGCGTGTACCAGGATTTGTCATCACTTATTTCGGACACGCCCCCTAGCTTTTTACACGTTAAAACGCCATTTTTGATTGGTGTAAACGCATTAGAAATATGTCAAAATTAGAAAATCAACCAATAGTAGACCTTGTTTTAATTCACGACCACATTAGTCAACCCGTCACAGTTTACGGAATTCAAATTTCATGAGCCGGCGACTTGCGAGGACGGAGGCATTTTCCAATGAAAATTTGAGGTAAGTTTGAAGCTATTTTTCTCGGAAATTTTAGATATAACGATAGGAGTAATTTAAGTTTCCGTAAATCTAAGAATACTCAAGAAAATATTGATGTAAATTGCAAAGCATTACGTATGACAGGGCGTCTAATGATTTCATATTACTGATGCAAGGTCGACCTGTTTCCGATATTTTGTACAGCGACATTGTTGCCTAAATTATTGTGACGATACTCGATTCAGTGATTGCCGTGGGCTCAATGAATAGATACTGGAAGCTGCTATTGATTGTGTAAGGATCGTTTCAGTGACATGTTATGGTCACCTTTGGCTAGCCTATTAATAAAGGCCTATATCATGCATGTCATGTATGTGATAAGCTTACCTAATTTATAATTCATGAATTAATAATTATTTGTTATCGCCTGAAATTTTATTAAATGTTATTCAAATTAACACACAAAAAATAGACTTGGTGATGTGGATAGTCATTAGACATTATTATTCATATTAATGATTAATATTATAATATAATAATCCCTATCACATTGTTGTGGTTGTTAGGGTGGGATGGAGGTTGTCACCTCCACCCCCCCCCCCCCCCAGGCCAATCCTACACTTTTTAATAGTTGTTGATACACACAATAATTGCATGGTAACATACAATTTGTGTGTATCAATGAAAATGGCCATGGCAAAGTAGGGAAACATATGCCCAATTTTTGATTTACTTGTCCTTGCCCCCCCCCCCCACCCAACGCCCCCCCCCCACCCAACGCCCCCCCCCCCCCCACCCAACGCCCCACACCAACCACCGCACGGGGAATGCTGTACACCTTGATCCCCCAAAGTTATTGATAAACAGAAATGCATGGTACACATTATAGGCCTACATCATGTGTGTATATGTAGGCCTAGGCCTATGTATTAAAATATTATGCCCATATTGTACAATGTATGCCTTCACTACTTCCCCGACCCACACGGCCCAGCCGAAAGATTAACTACCAACACTGGGTGAATGTGTCCAAACTAAAAATAATCAAGGATGTGCACCGGCGAGAACTTGAAACATGGTCTCCTGAATTTTCTGCTTTCGTATTTTTGTATTTTTTTCTTTTGAAAATTAAAATGAATCATATTATTATGTAAAGGATTTCCCCGGAATGTGGAATGGCAACAGCTGGTCTAAATTCAATTAGATTAAAGGCGAACTATCGGATGTACGTTGCTCAACAATAATAAAATATAATCATTTTTCTTTTGTACGATTATACTTTATCAAAAATTGCTGGTCTCGATTAAATTAGAGTAAAAGCATACTACCGGACGTACATTTAATACTCAACGATAACAAAATACAATAATTTTCTTAAAATTGTACGTGTCCGTGAAAAAAAAGGCCGTGTCCGTGTGGCAAATGAGATTGGATCAAGACTATTCTTTTCTCTTGTCCAAGGCTGACAGCAAAATTGTTAAATGTTAACTTTATTTGTTGGAAGTAGCTCTTTTTACTTCATTCTTTTCTTCCATCTTTTCTAACTTTCATTTCATTCAGCCAGCACGCTTAGGCTTTTTAAGCCCTGGCCTGAATGAGCATTTTGCTTGATGAGCATGGTCCCTTCAGGACTCAAGCGTGTGTCCGTATGGACCGACAGTGTAAACAAACACATTGCTGGTCTTGATTACATTAGATTAAAGGCATAGGGCCTTGTACTACCGAACATATGTTATTCAAGGGTAATAAAATACAATCATTTTCATTCGTAATACTAAAAATTGATCATTTTAATATTAAACATGTAAAGGATTTCCCCGGAATGTGGAATGCCATCCGTCTAAACAGCTGATTCAATTATATTAAAGACGTACTATCGGACGTATGTTACACAATAATAAAATATAATCATTCATTTTCTTTGTACGATTATACTTCATCACAATTTTGCTGGTCTCGATTAAATTAGAGTAATGTAGGGTTAGACTTAGAGTAAGGTGTGCTACGGACCTATTTTACTCAACAATCATAAAATACCATCATTTTCTTTTGTACGGCTTTTCATTCATTTGATCATGTGCACGGAGCAGTGCGACCTGGTTCCAACTTCCAATATCACTTGGGTCAGATCAAACACTTGTGAGAGCGAAGGTTTTTATCAAAAATGTTTGCAACCATTGGTAGCTCTGAATCACAGCTCTCTGTATGAGAGCTATGAAATATTAAGGCATGCCCCGTATCATTTTTGTGAATAAAATTAGATAATCAATTTTTTGCTTCAGATATCATGTTCAATGTTCAAAGAATTAAGTATGGCTATAGGCCAAATAAAAATAAAAACTAGTTTCTCGTCCTAACTTTTGAAAAAAGGAGGATGATGGCACTTTTTCTTCTTTCTTTTTAGTAAACATTAAACAATGCAAAATCAATATTACCAGCGTGGTATTGCATAATTTGAAGAGGACGAGGCCTTTGTTAAATCTTTTTATTTCATGGTTCTGGGGGTTTGTGAACACAAAACATGCTTTAAAATGCTCATCAGACTATATTAAATCTTTTATTCTCAAGATGTCAGTTTTTTATATACTTAAACAAAAAAGTGATGGAAAAATACAGAAAAAAGAGAACATTATAGAATTCCTGAAAATGATGTGAGGAGGGGACGAGAAACTGTTTCATTTACTTCCTTGGCCTTATGCTAAATGATGATGCAATTATTCATCTTTGAAGGAATAATGAATTTAATCAATTTTTTTTTTCACTTGTGTTTTCTTGCAGCTATTACATTCCATTCAGCATTGAAAGCAGGTTATATTACTTGTCCACGAATCTACACATAGATTTTTCCTCAAATAATAATTAAGTTATGGAGCTAATTGCACGAGAATTGAGATGAACTGAATACAATTACAATTTACAGCTCAAATAAAGACACCTGGCAGTATGACTAGCCTGAATGCCAATGACAGTAACGGACAAACTTGTGACCATGAAGATGGTATTGAACATGTTGAAAGGTGCGATGAAAGACAAGCCAAGTTAGACAAAAGTAAAGGATGTATGAATGCAAAAGGTTGGAGTACGAAAAGGAAGAATTATTACACAGGAAAACACAGAAAACACAAGAAAAATAAGGTGGAAGAGTTTGACAGAGATGACGTGATTGTGTTTGAGAGTTCAGGAGGGAAAATCTTCAAAGGAGTTGTGTGCTCGAAATGTGAATCATGTCCACAGACTAAAAGATGCCACATTGTAAGACCAGAAATGAACAGTAATGGTGAACGCATCGACCACGTGACAACCATATCACACCCTAAATTGCTGAAGAATCTACTAATTACTGACTTAAAACCTGAATCCACTGTATTGGTCACATGGCGAGAATTGGAAGATGGGTTTGTGGAATTGAAGCCAGCCAAGTTGGTTGATGCCCAAGAAGGCGTATGCTGGGTTCAGACCAAGGATGGCAATCTTCTGAGAGTAGGCTTGGATGAAATGTGCAACCCACTCACCGACCTCCATAAAATACAAGATGGCAAGCCGACGGCTGTAAATGAGGATAATATCAACGTCATCAGGCTCGTCTTGCACACCACCCAAAACCAGCTAACTCAATTAACAGAAACATACAGACTAACCAAATCACAACTGGATCGGGCGATCTCAAACAAAGAGGAACTAAGCGGGAAAAACCTTGAACTTATGGAGTTAATGAAACAATCGCTGACCAAAGTCCAACAACTGAAGCAGGAACTGTCTCGTGCCCTCACCACAAACCAGGAAAACCAAACCTTACATAACTTGGTATCATCACAACAGGAACAGCTGGATGCTCGTTCAAAACAAATAATAGAACTTCAAACCAATATTACTGTCCTTCGAGACGAATATCAACATCAGCAAGAAATGCTACAGGAGCACATAGCAGCACTTGAGCAAGAGCTCAAGCTGGTCCGCAATGACAATAACCAGGTAAAAGCTGAGAAGGATCGTGTGCTGCAAGATCTCAAAATAAACAATAAGAAACAGCTTAAAGAAGACCCAAGACAACCAAATGACCAAGTCATAGGCCTGAGGAAAGACAACGCCACCAGATACCAAGCCTTCATGAAAATCGTGTGTCCCACAAAAAGGAGCAGTATTACTGACCGAAAGACTCTGAAGAGACGAGCTGAAAAACTTCACAAGGTAATTTACCGTAATTATATTTAAAAACAAATTATGCCAAACAAAGAAGATTAGTCTGTCTCAGAAGCCTGCCCGCATCGGTATGTGAAATGAGCTACGGCGCTGAGGCCTACAAACAGGAACCCCCATATTATTATTTTTAGAAAAAAAGTTTTAAAAAAGTTCTCTGAAGCTTGGATTTTAGCAACAAAAAACCAAAAAAAACCCCAATATTAGCATACATCATATAGCCTATTTTCTGAGACGGACTATCTTTTTTGTTTGGCCTTATCCAATCATTATTTTGGCTTGTTTGTGAAGTGTAAAATGAAAAAAGTTATTTTCTTTTTGGTTGTATAAGTTGATGTTTTCTCCCATCGCTAATTCTCATTAAATGAACGACAGTCTGGATATTTGGTTTAGTTTGCAGAGTTTAATCAAGTGAACTGCATTTGTACATAATATAGCAATGGGATACACTGTACACTCAATAACAAGCATTTATTTTTTAAAAAGGACTAACAATCACTGTAGTAAATATTGGTATTGTTTGAAAGAGGAGTGTTTCATCTTTTTGAATTTATGAAAATAAGGTACATGTTTTTAAAGAAAACCCATGCTTATTTTGTGTGTGTGGGGGAATTGGGAGTAGACTCTATTGTTATGCTATTGATTTCTAATTAGTGTAGGTAACTACATGCTCTTATTGACAGTGTATTTCACCATGACTGCATGAATACAATAGCAATAGCGCCTACTTCACACTTACTGGTCACAGGGGTTGTGTGTGCTGTACATGTACATGTATGCAAGTGTTCAAATCATAGATTCTGCTTTATCATGCTTATAGCCTAGGCCATACAATGTTTATGCAATTTTATTTTATTTTGCATAATTTTTTGTATATTGAGATGAATCGATTCCATAAAACGTTGGTGAACAGATACTCAGAATTGAAATACACATTTTTAGTTGAGTTGAAGCATGACTTTACTTTGGCCATGTGGCTGGCTACACATTTTGGGATATAGAAATATACCTGATGGGTTTCAAATTAAAATTGCAACAGAATTTGACACCACATGCAAAGAGTTAAAAGAAAAATTATAAAATGAAAAAAAGGTGTAGATCAGGTCTGTAGAATCTTAAATCCATGGGAGGATCAAGCAAAGGATACTAAGTACCGTATTATCCCTATTAAGCGCCCATGCCCTTACAAGCGCCCGCCCCGTTTTGCTCAATGACTACCAACAAACAATCCCTTAAAAGTGCCCACCTTTTCAATTACCATAGCACTGTACAACAACATTTTTCGCCACAGTTTAATAAACAATTTACTTTTCGATCGCACATGGTTCTCCGCTAGTGCAACCTTGCCGAATTCGACAGTGTTTACGATAAATGAGTTTAAAAAAGGTAACTTTACTAAGCGCCCACCCAAAATGACTTTGCTTTTGCTAACCGCCCTGGGCGCTTAATAGGGATAATACGGTAAATAATAATAGACTTGGATTCATTTCACTTGGCTTGTATCCTTACTCTATCGTTTATTTTAATATACCAGCTTGTCCGAGTCTATATATTATTAAATGTCAATGTAATATATTGTTTATGTATTAGGTCCTTGAAGTCATCAGTTCTCCACATCCCCAACCAAGCTCTGTCGATATTATAGCAACCTTAGCTGCCTACCTGAAAAAACACCCGGAAATTGCACTTCCAGCCTGTGAGACTGCTAGTATACCACTTGCACGAGGTAAGTTGCTCCTTGATGTGATACTCAATATCAGATTTGGACTTGAGATTGTTCTCCAATATTCTTTTTTAAACTCAGGGTTATAGACTTGAGTGCTGAACGCAGCACTCAAGCCAATGTTACAACTCCATTAACACAGTGGAGAATCTGCTCTGCCGCCACAAGTTCCCACAACAAATCTCAGTGATCAGTAAAGCTCTTCTGGCTTGTGAATTGTGATTTTGATGATCCATGGACCTTTATTATGATTTTTGTTGCTTGTCTATAATACACCTATCAGTTGTAAGACGTACTATACGACCCCCGGGAGTGGTGCGTCGCTTTACCGAGGTGCGTCAACTTCTCATGTACCATGACGCAGCCTGTGTCAAAAAAACGACGGACCATTGCCATCCAGATACGCACCCTCAGTCAACTATCAGCCCATTCGCACCCATGTAAAGTGACGGACCTTTACGTACCCTCCGTCAAGAATTATTGGTAAACGACGCACCTCTCCCGGGGGTCGTATAGTGCGTCTTACAACTGATGTGTATAAACCATAAACCACTCCAGGGTCATAATTTCGAGGAGAATCCATTCTCGCAAATATTCCCGCCGGTAAAGTTGCGAGAATACATGCTAATTCTCGTAGAGATATTCTGTCTACACATAATTTGAATGGAGGAGAATCCATAAATTCTCGCAAAATCCTCTGCCGGAATCTAAATGGATTCTCGTAACCAAAATTCTGACCCTGCACTCTTTTCTTCAATCTCCTCAATTTCTTTATTTTTAACAACCAATGAATGTTTGTACATTTTGTTGGGGCATTGTAATGATTACTTTCATCTTATTTCTCTTTAGAATTGACACCTGAGGAGGTTGTAGACTTAAAAGTTCTATTGAGACTACCAATGACAAAACTTCAAGACTTGAGACGTTTCTTGGTCAACCATCGAATAAAGTTCATGCCATCAGACACACATCTGTACAAGGAAATGAGAAGTAAGTGTATTGGGAACACAATAAAATACTGTGCTGTCCCTAAAAACCAGCCATGGCGTGTAGCAAAGTCATTTTAGGCGGGCAGTTATTTGTTAAACAATATCTGCCAATAATGCCATTAAATTTTTTAATTTTTAGGGTGGGCATTTATTAGTTTTAAAGAATCATTTAAACATTTAGGGATGGGCGCTTGTTAAGGGATAGTACGGTACATAACATTGAAAATGCCTCAGTGGTACTTGATGTTTTAAATTTTGTTATTATTTCTATTCATACAATTTGTGTGAGCTATTCAGGGTCAGGTTGAGCTATTCAAGTTTGTCAAATGTTGCGAGAATCTATTTAGATTCTTGCACAGGATTTTGCGAGAATCTATGGATTCTCATCCATTCATATTGTGTTTTGGACAGATTTTAAACGACCAGTGGGAATCTTTGGGAAAATATTTTGCCCATAAAAAATGCATCATGGCTGCTGAATTCGGAAACCATTTTCAGATTTTGACAAAGTATTTTGAGAAACATTTTAAAGAAAGTGTCTCAAGAAATTTCTGTGACAGAATTGTGACATTATGAAAGATATGGGGAACAAACATTGCACATTCATTTTTCCAAAAAAATACTTTGTCAAAATCTGAAATGGGTTGCCGAATTCAGCAGTCATGATAAATAGAAAATGGGTAAAATACCCCAATTTAAAAGAGTTGCCTGTCCATGTAGATACTCTGACACCAAACTGACACTTTTCAAATAACTTAATTAGAGATATATCTTAAACATGTAAACAACAAAAAATGGTGCCGATATTGCTGACGTTGGTTTTCAGGGGGGTCAAGTTAGGGTCAAAAACACTTTCAAAGATTTTTGGACGGCTTTCTCCAAGTGATACAAGTGTAATCAGTGCATAACTCTGCATATATAGGTAGTACTACTGCTAGTCTACAATCCCCCAAAAAATGGATATTAAAATTATTTGTACTTTTTGCGTTACGACCCCCCGAACATTGGTCCAAACCAGACTTTGGCCCATTTTCAGCCCCTTGTCATTTAAAACTGGAACATGCTCATCCCCGTCAGACACTTTTGCCTAAGGGGGGTTTTCACCTAAAATTTTCGTAAAAGGTTGCCCAAATTTGTTTCTAAGTCACGTCACCTCGTGAATTTCACGTAGGGGGGGGGGGGTGAAGTTTAAAAAATTTGCACGTCAAAACATTTTACGGTTATTTTTTTTTAACTTTCAAGTTTAATAATTGAAATTTCTTATTTTCTAGGTCGTGAATGCTTATCCCCAGATCTTGTTGAGATTGGAGTGATGAGTCTCCAGAAGTCATCTGGCAGTGTCGGATCTTCTGTTGCATTTGCAAGGGTCAAAAACCTGGAAGAATACATAACAAGACATGTCAATCTGCAATTTTCCCTGGGCAAGATGAGGCAAGATGAGCAGTTCAATGATGAAATTTGGATCAAAATTGGGGTAAGCATACATAACAATATAACATTTATTAGCATAACATAAACTGCATCATAGACTAATTGCAGCCAGTCGCGAATATCCTGGGGGTCAGATTGTTTCCCCCCCCCCCCCCCCCCGAAGGCTTTGACCGGAAAGAACAGCTCATTGACCCCTGAGGACAGCTCAAAAATACCCCAGATATGCCACTGATTGCAACACATCAACGTGCGTGCCTACTGCCTAACCACTCGGCTAACCTGCCAACGCTTTTGTACACACATATCAGATATCGGCTTGGTTGATGACGTCATCGAATCGAGTGCTGTGGCATGCATGTGGACATTGTGTTTTGCCGTAGTAAATCGTACTGTAGGAAGGTTAGGGTTTTAAAGAACATGAAAATGTATTAAATTCAAATTGTACAGTAGTTTTCTTCACTAAATATGTCTATAGCCAAAAAAGAAAAAGAAAAAAAATGTAATCGACCAACCGACCCACTTTTTTCAATTCTTGTTTGGGCAAACAAACGTTTTTTTAGGCCTAACCCTAACTGAGCCATTTTTCCATTTTTTACTCTTCACAGGGGGATAAAGGAGGGTCGTCAACCAAGCTTACCATGCAGGTAGTTAATGAAAAGGACTCCAATTCTCGCAACGGAACAAACATTCTAGCTATGTTTGATGCCACCGACACTATGGAGAATATGAGAAAGGTATATGACATTTACCCAGAGCAAATTGCTGATTTGCAAACTAAAAAGACCATACAAGTTAATGGCATACCTAAAATGGTAAGAACATTCATCTATGGTGATTACGAAGCACTGTGCAAGGGTTTAGGGCACATGGGCCCCTCGTCTACATTCCCATGCTTGTGGTGCAACATAACTCTGGCAGAAATACGGAAAACCAATGGCATTTCACATTGCCCCAAAACCAAGGATAAAGATGGCAAATGGGTTGAAAATACTAACTGGCCCTCAAAGAGAACTATTGAACAATATGTGCAGGACTATGCTGATATGGAAATACATCAAAGACAAGGGGGTAGAAAGGTTACAGGCGCATCGTTCCACAGCATTAGCAGTCGGCCACTTTTCCCTGTCGTCACTGATATGGACCATGTCATTCCCCCTTCCCTTCACATACTTCTTGGTCTAGTGGTACGGTATTTCAAGCTACTTGAACTGGAATGCCGTAGACTAGACCAAGGAGCTATAGAAGAAAAGGATTTGGCACAGTTTGATCAGTGGCAAGAGGCCTCTGAAAAGGCAAAAATTGCTGAAATTGAAAAAATGGAAGCTGAAATATCTCTCAGACAAGAAGAGGAGTTACTGCAAGGAATGGAATTAGCAAAGAAAGGAAAGGGCAAGGGATTGACAGCCGAGGCTTGCAGCATGCCTTTGTGTGCCCTTACATCTACCAAACCAGAGGCTGTGGATCCGGCTCAGGTAAATTTTATTCAGTGTGTTGAATGTCATGCTGAAGATCCAGATAGTGGATGGTATCACGAGTACTGTGTCGGCATGACAGAGAACTCTGTTAATGATGAGAACAACGATCAGTATGTATGTCCTGTTTGTACAGGGGATATTTCTAATCCCACAGACACTTTGATAATGCAACATGACAGGGTGAATGCTAGCAAAACACTGGCCAAGAATAAGCTTGGCGCATGGGAGAAGGCAAAGAAAGACCTTGATGAAATATACAAGGAGGTATGTGCTCTCCGAGGTTCACTGGAAAAAGAGCTGAATCGAGTTCTTGAAGAGGAGCTGCACGTAAAGCGCCAAGCTTATCACAGCCAGTGTTTTGTTGGCAATCACTGTAAAACCATTCTAGATAAGAATGAGATTTTGCTCAGTGTGTTACCTGAAGGTAGTGTCCGCACAAAATATAGAGGTTTATTTGGTAGATTGAAAAGGATCATTGATTTTTTTGTTGGTAGGTTTTTAAGTGAGGAAGAGGTGTTGGCATTGTGTACTAGGTGCTGGGAATTGGGACACTGGTTTCCCAAAAATTTTCCCGAAGAAACCATACCTCCAAAGCTCCACTTTTTAATATGCCATATACCCGAATGCGCTATCAGATGGAGAACAATCGGTCTGCTTTCTGAGCATGGCTTGGAAAGCATCCATGCCGATATCAATTCAATTGAACGGGTATATTGTACAGTACGAGATCGAGAACACCGCATGAAACTTGTACTTGGCAGTCACCAACAGCAGGCAACGGCCAAAAAGTCGGCCGTAAAACCAAATAATAAAAATGTTCGCCGATGTATGCAAATTGATGCAAAAGGGAAACAGTGTGTAGGACGTTACAGATTGGTTGCTGAAAATGAGCGTGAATGTTTGCACTGTGACCACAAAATCACTTTTTGAAAAATGTGGCTGTTGCTAGGTTTGGACTTTTTCAATATACCTGCTCAATTGAATTTATATAGATATTCATTTTATTTCATTTTTGATTACAATCAATGTATTTGAAATTGAAATGGTTACTTGTAACATGCAATATTTTGTAAAAAGTGTAAATTTACATTTTGCAAGTTTGTTAAGATATTTAAATTTAATTTGGACCTAATTAGTTCCTTCATTTACTCTGTGGTGAATGTTCAAAACAGAGATATCCTTGCGTAAATCCATATTGTAAAAGTGGAACTTTCGTGCCAAGATCAGCAAGCGCGAAAATAAAAAATGCACAAATAATATATTGTTACGCAGTCATTATTCTCTAAGCATGAAATGTTCTTATCAACATTTTGCAGCTAATTTCATGCACACAAATGTTTTGCCTGTAACAATTACTCGACACATTCATGAAATGTTCATGCCACTAAAAGGCCAAAGTCTGTGATTCGCATCATTTTAATGCTGCAAACATTTCACCAAATTTACAGTATTGAGGCTATAAGCCATGGTGTACCCTATTTTTTACAATTTCTGATATAATCAAAACAAAGAATTCTCGATCAAATCGTATACGATTCCTCAGTGTCCCCTGCGACTGGGGCGTATTGTGCGTGACCGCGTCAATCGCGATGGCAAGGGCGCAGTAAAACCAGTAGATGTGACGTACTTGTAAACAAAATGGTAATTGACCAATTGCGGCCCTAATCAACAGTGATCAACAAGACCCCATGCTGCGTGATTGGACAATTATGTAAGTTCATGTTTATTCATGTCACGTACGATCGCATTGTGGCATGGTTGTCAAAGGCTCATCACGCTGCATTCAATTTTTTGGATGAACGCTGGCGTGACTGGAATAAACGTTTTGATCAAGAATTCTTCGTTTTGATTATAGTATTTTTACTTATGTATTTTGTTCTTCTGGAGTGAAAATTATGGCATGTGGATGTGCAACTTTTTAAAATTTGTATTCATTTGTATTGGTTGTCTTTTTCATGCGAGTTTGCCACATTGTTTGCCGGTCAAGTTTGTGGTAGTTTTTACTGTATAGTGCAGCAGTTCTTAACCTGGGGTTGTGACCCCCATTGGGGTCGTTTAGGGTTTTCCATGGGGTCAGAAATATAGATTCCATTGGGGTCGTTTAGGGTTTTCCATGGGGTCAGAAATATAGATTTTTTTGGAACCATTTTAATATTTCGCTCTAAAAAGGCTTAGAAGAACCCCAAGAAACATTGAATGCAAAATTTACTAATCAGTTTCAGCTTTAATACATCGGGGGGGGGGGGGGGGGGTTTCATTGTACCAACCAAGAAAGCCTGAAGGGATTTTTGAGCCAAAAAGGTTAAGAGCTACTGGTCATGGTACTGACCAAGAAAGCCTGAAGAAGTTGTTGGGCCAAAAAGGTTAAGAGCCACTGGTATAGTGTATAGTATGCACATGATGCTTTCGTGTGTATGTCATTAGGCAAAATTTAGCGTCCCCTCTCGCTTCCTTTTTCATTTTCATTTTTTTTTTTTTTTTTTCTCTCCTTATTTTATTTATAACTTTTTTTGTTTAGATGTTTGAGATGTTTGTAACAGCTTTGCTTCTTGCTTTATACATTTTAAGTCAGTTTTTTTGATGACCAAACCATCAGAACCATGAAATAAAAACAATTTAAAGAGGCCTCCTTTTTTATGTTCGCAATGTTTATCGGTAATTAGGGCAATTTTGTATTCAAGTGGGAAAAATAAAAAGTTCCTCCTCCCTTTTTTTTGGCAAAGGTCAGGAGTCAGGACGCTAAACATGTTTTTATCTTTATTTTGCCTAATGTTATGTTGTGTATGCTATTGTTTTTAATTCTTAGTTTTAAGTCTGTATATTTTGGTCAATTTGCTTAGTGTTTTTTATCATTGTGTAAAGCGCCTTGTGGTCAATTCATTTTTGAAAGAGTCGTCCGTGTTGAAATTCTGCATAAAGCTGCTGGAAATCCTGCCTTGTGGTCAATTCATTTTTGAAAGAGTCGTCCGTGTTGAAATTCTGCATAAAGCTGCTGGAAATCCTTCCTTCTGTCCTAAAATATTCAGAGCATGTTACCCGAAACAAAATTGTATTTTTATTAGGCCTGAGCTTTAAATATATTTGTATTGACTACCTGGTATTGTTTTAGTATGTATAATAGACATATTGATTTGATTGTATATTGTTAGCATATGTCCAGTTGTAGTTATAAAAGATTTTCTGTAGTTTGTATGAAATCGAAATGTTAAAATAACTTAATAATTTATTATATTTCTTCATTGAAGAATTTTTCAATCGCTTTAAACAGCGTTCCAATGAAGAAAATGAATGATGATGTCCACCGGCAAACCTTGGTTGGAAAAAATTGTGGTTGTCCCAAGATTTATAAAAGAAGAAAAAAGTAGCAATACAAGATAGAAACACATTTAAACTGTATTAAAAACAATGATTTATGTGTATACACTTGATCTTTTGCCGGACAATTGCCTACTTCATTTTAACTTGTCCGACTATTTTTTCAGTTGTCCTGGAAAATAGGAAAACCACTTACTGTAAAAGTGGAAATGTTTGCGCTACATTTTTTTTCGCGCTCAAATCAGCAAGCGCGAATATATTCGTTTTGTATGTAGGTCTATGCATGGAAGCTCAAAATCGCGAAAATAAAAACAAGCAAAATTGTTCAAAATGTGCAATGCGCGAAGATTTACACGTGCAAACATTTCCACTTTTACAGTATACATTGTATTTAAAACACTGGTTGTGAATCTAAAATTAAAAGTGTCAATAGATAATGACATGATTCAACTTTGTATTGTACATTTGAATGGTGGTATAGTCCAACGTTTGTTTGTCAATGGTGAATTTGAGCACTATAATTCTCGAAAACATTTAAAACATGTTTTCAAATCAAATCAATTGTTTGAAAGTTTAAAAAAATATTTCCAAAATGTTACTTCAATTTGTGTTGAAAACTTGAATAATAATGGGCCCATAAAACGGGTTATATTTCTGGTGTCTTTTATACATCCCATTATTTTACTCGTAACACTCAAATATTCCACTCATTAGCAAGTTTACACTAGCAAGTAAGTTGTAAGCAGGAAAGTTAAGAAAATCTGCTCTGGTTGTTATACTTGCTTTTCATATTTAGATTGTTCATTAACTAATTTTCTAAACTAGTTGGCAAAATCAAAATTCTGAATACAAATATCTTCCCTATAGTATGACAATGCAAACAGAAGAAATGACAGATTTGATATTACAAATGTTTAAGAATATTGAGATATTATTCTCAATTAAAATATGATAAAAGTAATTAAACATCTCACTCTTCAACTTATTACAGTATTTTATTTTGTTGCTTTTTTATTCTCTGGTGGTAGTATATTTGTTGTTGTATATGTCATTGAGAAAAAAATAAAATATATTATTGTACAAAACTTTTGAATCTTTGCAATAGTTTCTTCTTGGTTCTGTTCTGGCTAAAATAATTAACTGAATTTGAAATGAAATGAACATTTAATTTATATAATTTATTTTCATTTCAACTTAATTTACTTGGAAAAAAACACACATTATGTTAAACTGAAACTTCTTTTATAAAATCTTTCAGAATGTTCAGCTTGCTATTTTATGTCAATTTAGTACATTGATTTTACTACATTTTCTGCTGCTTAAAATTCCTGGTTCAGTGGACCTAATTCTGTGTATAACTCAATCTTAAATACCCAGCCAAGTCCAATGTACACTCACTAGCTACATGTAGTGCATGCAGCGATCAATACAAAAGTCAATAATAGTTGACCAACTTTATTGACTTCCATTTATTATCCCTGTTCGATGTACCATGTCAATTATTGATTCTTACAACGCAAGCAACAAAAAGGTCACAAAGGTCAAGATGTGAGCACACACACCTGTGTGGTCATGCCTGTCTGGCAACCCAATCATTTCCTTTCATCCTTAGCAACTTCACACTTGAGAAACTTTTGAGGGAGTGGGCTGTGATAGGCTGGTTTAGATGTTAATTACTTGAATATTTAATCAGGGTTGGAGAAGCAACTCTAGATGGCGCTGTCATTAATGTCCCTCTCTAAGGCTTGTGCCCTGGAAGCTCATGGATTTTAGGGGTTTGAGAGGCTCAGATTTCCTCAATTTCCCTCTTTTTTGTACAAGATTTGTTTAATAAAAATGTAATAAAATTAAGGCAAATGTTTAATTTCAGATTTCAGAATGTTTTTACGCCCATTTATACGAATACAAAAACTTTGACTCTCTTTTCTTCCTTTTTTATGGTTGTTGGCTGCACGCGGATTTGACTGACTCAAAGCGCCACAAATGGCGCGCACGCCACCAGTTGAGAACACCTGCTTTATGGCCTCAGGGTCTTTGGTCTGTAAGACAAAAATGTTAACACATCCATGCAGCAGGCGTCTGCAGACAATATTTCAAAGTTTCACAAAATGGTTCAAAAATGTCAAAATTATTGAATTTAATTACCTTATGTGGAATTAAAATGAGAAATTCATTAAGATAAGTACAGACATGCCTAGTATTGGTTCTGTAATCCTTGAGGTAGACCTTGAGAGTTAGGAAAGGTTTCTTAAAAATCTGTTTTGTATATTGGGAAAACTGATAGCCGCATGGAAAGTGTCAAGGCAGTGGAACATAGTGAGGTGAAATTGGTTCATGAAATTATGGTTATATATTAAATACATCCTTGCTCCTTGGTTATGTTTACACATACATCAACTAATTCTCATTTCAATATCCTCTATTTCAGGATATAATGGACCCTGTTCAAGCAGTTGAAGCAAAGATAGGAGTTGCACCGGCCACCTCAACCAGACCACAGTCAGCTAGGGACAAAGCAAAAGCAAAGTAAAATGCACCGGCAACACTGCAATATATTCTTATAGAGGCAATGCAACAATGAAATATAGGGATTTATGGGAATATTCAGTTCAGAGGGGGGGGGGGGGGGGGGGGGGGGGGAGATCTATTCTTTCCAAATGCAAATGTTCAGCAGGTGTCAACATTATAGGCTCCCACCCCAAAAGGATAAGATCATTGACATTTGTTTTTATAAGACTTATTTGGTTGTTTGAAGCACTTAACAAGACAAATTTGTGTGTCCATCACGGTCAGGTAAAATCACCTATAGATACGTGACCTCATCGCAATATCTGTGTTGTGTAAATGCCATCACATAGGCTTGGTTTATCGTTCTCACCAGTGGTGTCACGTCTGTTGATGACAGCCAGCAATTTTATGTTTAAATCAAAATTACTTCCAGGACACTTTGGTTCTATTCTCTTATAGTCCCCAACAACTGCTTAAAATGGTCAAGTTTAACGTTTGAAGTGATTTCGGGTATAAATAAAGGTGTTATCTGCTATATACCAAAGAAAAATTGTGTACATCCAACATGCAAAGCTGAAGCGAACAAAATAAGTATGCATCCTGACATGTAAATATACATTATAAGATTATCAATATCTATTTAGGCATTGGAACTAAATAGGTAGGTCTATGCAAAACAGGTTAAAGAACAGACCAAAATGTGAATGTTAAATGTATCTCGCCGCAATATAATAGATGCATATTGTTGCTGTTCTGTCAAAAACTTTCATTTGGCCCTTCAGCATGGATAAAGTACTACTTCCCATGTATAACCTGCTCTAAATATGTTCAAGGGCCAAAACACATTTATCAACACCTAATTGTAAGTGCTCTTGCCCTGAACATGTATAAAGCATCACTTCCGATGCATAACCGTCAGGCAGTTTTACTTTATACATGCTGAAGGGCCCGAAAAACATACAAGGTTTTGACAAGACAGAGACGATATGCTATGAAGTGGGATTTTTGACACAAAACACTTTGATTTATTTTCAAAGATAACAAGGTAAAAGAGGTATGTTTTGTAGCAACGCTCCTTGTACTTTCCTCTGTACAGTGACATCAGAGCATTAAATGCAACTAATAAGTTCTGCAACTCCAACGAGCTGACGCGCACATCCACACAGCCAGAGATGAAGCCCGGTGTTTTCTCTTTCGTATTCAGAGAAGTTACACTTGATTGTTCCAGGATGTTGAAATACTCTCCCTATTTGATGGCGTTTCAAGGAAAATTTTGCTCACTTCACCCCTTTGTCCGGAAAAAAACGCCCCTTTTTTACCATTTCAAGGACGCTTCTTAAAAAGTCTCTCTTTTTTGCGCAAAAACGAGGACACATTTGGTTCAAAATACTTTTCCGATTCCAAGGACTATTTGATATGACACAATACTCATCGTTTTAACTTGTAAAATTGATTATTACTTTAATAATGAAATGGTTAAAGCTTTGGGTTACAACTTTAAAATATAACAGCCTACCTTTTTATCGTTTCCGCGGACATAGCTTCCAAAAAAACACCCCTAATTTTGGGGAATTGCGGACATGGTATGAAAATCCCCCCTTTTCCGCGATTTTTGGAACGATCATGCATACCCAAAGTCAATGTTGACTGAGACCACCGGGAGATGAAGCATGATCACAGGTGTGCTGCATGAATCACACAGAGTATGCACTGATGTCACTATGTAGAGGAAGATACATGAACTGTATTGATATTTCCATGATTTTCTACTACGTTGGTTTATTATCCCCATGTTTTCATAATGGTTACCTCATCTATAAATACATTATTACTCTATGCAGTTATTGCCACAATGTCCAGTGGTGATAAAACCGTCCAGATAGTGTGTGTTTGTATATCGTCGCTGTTCTACCAAATCCTTGTATGTTTTTCCGGCCCTTCAGCATGTATAAAGTAAAACTACCCAAAGTTGCATGCATATGAAGTGTTGCGTTATACATGTTCAAGAGCACTTACAAGGCATGTGTTCTGGCCCTTTAACATGATTAAAGCAGACTGCCCAAGGGTTATACGTAGGAAGTAATACTTTATACATGCTGAATGGCCAGATGGAGATACAAGGTTTTTACAGAACATCAATGATATATATTAAATCACCTTGAATCTTAATAGAACCGTCCAGCTGGTGGTGTCAAGAAATAATAATATGCAATACAATCGAACAACTTATTATTATGTAAATACAATGATATACCAAATATATGTTGTAAAGTAGCAGGAGTGATGACATCATCCATCCGGTGTGCCTTCCAAAAATTATATTTCTCTGTATAGAATAGGAAGTATAGATATGAAGGATTTTTTTGTACCGTCTTATTATACTTATTATAGGCTTTTCAAAACTAAAATGGTATATTAGGCGACGAAAAAAACAACCTGTAAGGTTCTACGAGTGAACAGACCTCCGAGGTTTGCTCGGTTGGTCAAGCATTTTTTTTCTAACATTTTGTGAATTTTAAAAAAAAATCAAAAACTGTCAAAAAAGTTCAAAAGTTTCCAAAAGAATTATTTTTTTAGAAAAATGTCAAACATTTGTCAAAATATGTCATACATTTTCAAACATTTTCCAACAAATGTCACACATTTTCAAACATTTTTCAACAAATGTCACAAGTTTTCAAAAGAATTTCACAAAATAGGGTCAGTTGGACCCACATAGAACAGGGTTTATCTGTTCATTGCCTTATGTAAAATGTATCAAGAAGCTCAACACAACAAAAAGGGTCAGTGGTGAGCCAATTGTTTTTTGTTGTTTATTTTTTACCAAATAATAACATTTTCAGGGGTTGAGGGGGGGGGGGGCAGATGGGGTGTTTGAAAACCAATTTCAGAAAATGTTTCAAAATTAAACAAATTCCAAAAAATTGAAACATTTTCAAAACATTCCACACAAAAATGTGTATTTGTTGATTCTGTGTTAGTCAGTCCCATAAATAGGGGAGTGGGGGAAAGTTGTCACCTAAAGCACGCTAATTTGTTGACGTAATGCACATTAGTGGTTCAAGCCTGAGCCCATACATCTGGCACTGCCATAGGTTTTGTGTTATGATCAATTTGATCAGTTGTTCGTAACAAAGTTAGCGTGAGCAATTGACCTGGCAATAGTTATATTCCAACATGCACTATGCCAGCAAATAAGTGTTTGCCTGTATCTTAAAACCAAATACAAATCTTAGCCACATACTTTGGAGATCTTGAGGGAAGTACTTTGGAGATCTTGAGGGAAGTCTAACACTTTGCCTTTTTGTATCCCATCAACTTTAAATCAGATTAATTTATGCAGTCATCATTGCTGCTCTGTCAGAACCTTGGAATGTTTTTCTGGCCCTTTAACATGTGTAAAGTAAAACTGTACAACAGTTATACATAGCAAGTGTTGCTATAAACATGTTCACGGGCAAGAGCGCATACATAGGTTTGGTAGACGTGTTTTGGCCCTGAACATCTTTAGAGCAGACTGCCCATAGGTTATACATTAGAGAGTATTATTAGTTATCCCCCTGCATGTTCACACAATACGGAAAAATACCTATGGTTTGGCATGTCATATCTGCGGCCTCATGTGATATGGCACAATTTATCGTTTAGTCCAAAGGCCCACAAAAAAAAGTATTTTTAAAACACTCGCGGAAACGAAACTCCCTTCAACAAACAAGGCGCTGAATTCTCTTCCCTTCCTACCTCCGTAAAATCCCCCGAAGTAAACCACCCTTTAACAGGCTCTGCGCCGCACCTCTGTCCATAGTATCATCGTGAAAAATATGTCTGGTTATGTTATATGCAGATCATTTATTTTTCGGCGTGGATTATACCTTTTCGCGGTCTATTTCGGCCTCAGAATGTAACAGAAATCGAGTCACTTGCGTTTAAATCATCCGCCATTTTATATGTTTATTATTTACGTCTCATATTTTAAGCAACTCTTCCACAGACACAAAGCAATCGCTTTACACGGTTAACTGGTAACGCAGTTAACTGGTAACGCAGTCCGTGTGGTTTGACTTTCTTGTTTACACGATATGGATCAGATATCTTATACGTGTTAACCAATGATATTGAAGTATTTACACTTACTAAACGATAATACTTTATACATGCTGAATGGCCAGATGGAGATATAAGGTTTTGGCAAAACAGCAACGACATAACAGATGATGGTTACTGTTGCTGCTTCCTCCATGTGTTTGCATGTATAGCTTTTGTATTGGGATTAGTGGTATAAATACTCTTTTATTTTTATGAAATTAACTTTAGATGGAAAAAAGATTGGTGCAGAGATTATATGGAAGACAATGATTTCCACTCGATAGAATGACGTTGTATGGGCGGCCATTTGGGGAAATAAATTGAATATAGTCTAAAAATCAGGGTAACTGTCCATGAATATTAATTAGCAATATGATTAATTATAATTAATAATTCTTATTAATTAGCAATAGGAATATTTATGATTAATAATTCTGGATCATCTTGGTTCATCTCAGTTTCCCGAGCTCAGTTCTAACCGAAATGATCCAGATTGAAGTAAAATGGTCCAGGTTGATGATCCCAAATTAATCATAAATATTCATATTACTAATTAATATTCATTACAAAACAAATTACCATAATTTATTCATCGTGTTACAAGTGCAAGACTATATTCAATTTATTAACCCAAATGGCCGCCCATACAACGTCATTCTTCTGAGTGGAAATCATCGTCTTCCAGATTATATATCGTAGATGAGATTAGTTTTACTGTGTATAATAGAGGAATTATGTTCAGGGTTATGATAGGGTTTGGTTTGTTTTGTTTCTTTTTGTTCAAAATGTACTTGAAACATAACTTTACAAAAAACTTGAAAAAAAGGTTTCATATTACAATAACTAATAGAATTATTTTCCAAAGCAATCAAAAAGTGGTACAATGGAAAACAGCTTCAGCATTATTAGAGCCTACCACATCCAGCAATTGCCCTCAGCTTAGTTATATCTCTATTTTAAATGCTGATTAAATATCAATATCAAACCAACAAAGTTTTTTATTGTACTCCAATGACCTCACCAGGCATGATATTTTGTAGGAAAAAAATCGGAAAGGAGATATTTTTCACTCTCAAAGTCAAATGTAGATCTTTTTGCCTAAATGTGCATTTATTTAGCCACATTTTAGGCAATTTAGTACATAAATCGGCTGTTTTTTGATTTTGATATTTCAGGGAATTCCTGATTTTTCACCTGATAGGAATATCATGCCTGCATTCTCCTATGTGTTTGTGTTTCGATACTGAGAAATGTTTTACTGGGGGAACATGAAATGCTAATTATAAGTACAAAGGCATGGTTCAAAGTCAAATTTCTGAAAAGCTTTTACTTCTATTAGACTAAATGTATGGATATAAGACCCCTAACTTCATGGTTTAGAGTATAGGACCCCATAACTCCATGGTTTAGAGTTATAAGCCTATGATATTAGATTAATCGAATTGACATTCTACACAGGAGGAAAGTTATGGAATATATAATATTTGTGTGAATATAGTTTGTTATATTAGTTGTTACATTTATATTGTGGTAGGATTGTGTGGGGGTGTGTGTGTTTAAATGTGTGATTTTAAGATAATTACAGTATTATATAAACTTTACAGGTAACAGGTGTGCTCATTGAACAAAATACACAGGTATTGTTTGAAATATATTGGTTAAAGAAAAATTTAGGACTGTATAACCTTTTATATACATGAACTGGTTAGACTAGGAGGACAAATGTCAGATTTTGGCATACCCTTAGAAAGAGGTTCTAGTAATCAAATGTGTTGGTTTGGTGGATGGTTACCACTGTTATAGTTTGAAATTGGTGAAGCCTGCTTACAGCAGTGAATAAATACAGAAGGACGCGGGTGCTTGTGAAGACTGTGTGATATGTTTGTGCGACTAAAACTGCGTGCAAATTGCCATATTAAAAATCGTGTGCGTACGCTTAATTACTTTTGCACACGGAGAGATAAAAAAAACTAATATTTTTTGCCAATTTGGAAATTATTGAACTATAGCCCTCTATGTTATGATGAATTTGCTAATAAGGCATTTCATTTTTTTTTGATACAGCATCTTAAGTGATTCCTATGTGACCTTTGAGTGATTGGTTTTAAGTTTGAGCTTTCCGCTCAAGAAATTAAATATTGAAAACTTCCAATTTATGCA
Organism: Ophiura sarsii; assembly: GCA_035610835.1. Classification (NCBI taxonomy): domain Eukaryota; kingdom Metazoa; phylum Echinodermata; class Ophiuroidea; order Amphilepidida; family Ophiuridae; genus Ophiura; species Ophiura sarsii. The sequence goes on from CM069453.1 coordinate 41,525,946, forward strand.
AAAATGTTGCCCAAAACATGACATGGATCAATATGCGTAAACAATTATCCAAATAGAGACATATTTTCTATCACAAAATGATAATCTGTGTATCATAAACTAGTTTATACTGGAATCAAGCTGGTCTTGAATATGAACTGGTCATTGTACAATAAAATTAGTTTAACTCCTAAACCAAGCATGCCTTAATATAAACCCACAATTTGTAAAAAAACCATTTTATGTATCATTACTTGGGTTGGTTTGAACTGAAACAAACTGTATAAAGATATTTATAAGTATATCCAAGCATAGTGTGTATGCTATATACGAATACAAATTATATGTACAAGGTGGCTCAAAATGCAATTGTGTATCTATACCGTGATTTGAAAATGATTGAGAAACAATGTTGAAAATTCATGAAATCTCCATGTCAAACTTGAACTGATATACCCCGAAACAACTTGACGAGTAAGAGGGTTTTAAGACACATTTAGAGCAAGTTTCGACCAAAAGAATGGGTCATTGAGTTGTGATACTATGCTATATATGGTGAGTGGAGGAGGTTGTGGACCTTAATTAAAAGCAAGAATGCTTCATTTATACAATTGTTATACTCTAGCTAGTATTATAAGGTGTTTCTACCACCGCCAGATTTATTGGGGGCAGGACTACCTTACACTCTCTCCCATCTCCTGAGTCTTATGTATGAACTATGACGGGTTAAATGTGTAATATTTTGGTCCAATGAATAAGAATGCATTGTAGTTGAGTCACCTGGTATCACCTTGATCAAATAAAGCATTCCATGTTGACATCCATCCAGATTACTTCCATCCAGCGTACTTTCCCAAAGACTATACAAATTAATTTATACATAGTTATGATAATATTATTGATTTTAATATTTGTACATTTTGAAGATAATTATACTGTCCGTAGACATGAAAGTGAATGGTGAATAATAAATGAAGAATGCTACCACTTATGGAATGCAAACAATGACCATGATTGTGGAGTTATTATACTTGGATAATATAGGAAAGATCTATTGTAGATATTACCACAACCCCCACCCATTTGATTATTAGTTTAGTTGATGGCATTAGTTTTATAATCTTAAAAAAACATTTGTTTCCTGGCCCATTTCTCATCTCTTGAATGTTCAGTGAATATTATTACTAGTTAGCCAATTCATTGTTGAGTGAATTCATGTACTTTTATGTGAATTATTTCACTGTGTTTATTGGTTAGTGAATTATTTCATAGATTTTTACACTAATAAGTGAATTGTTTGACTGATCAGTAAATTCTTTCGATTGTTAGTTAATTATTTTACTTGTTAGTCAATTCTATTATTGTATAGTGAATTATTTGAATGGTTAGGGAATTCATTGAATGGTTAGGCAACTCTTTGAATGGTATGGGAATTCTTTGAATGGTATGGAAATTCTTTGAATGGTATGGGAATTCTTTGAATGGTATGGGAATGATATGGGAATTCTTTGAATGGTATGGGAATTCTTTGAATGGTTAATGAAAGTTTCACTGATAAGTGAATTATTTCTGTGACTAAAATATTGCAGTGAATTTGTTCACTCATACATTATTTTAGTGACATGTGGATTGTTTCACTGGTTTGTGAATGTATTAATTGATTCATGAATTTGTTCATCTGTTCAAATTCTAATTGGTTAATTTTTTCACTGGTTTGTGAATTATTTCTCTAGTTGTCTAACATGACTAATTTCTATGAGGTACAGCATGATTCAGTTGGGCCAGATTGGTTTTGAAGTTTCAGTTTCTCATTGGAAAAATGGAGAAATTGGAAGAACTCACTAGTGAAGAAATTCACTTACCAGTTAAATCATTCACTAAATCAGTCAAATTAATTACTTAACCAATAAAAGAATTCACTAAGCAGTGACATAATTCCCCGGGCAGAATTTACTAGCCAGTGAAAGAATTCATTAGGCAGTCATAAATTCACCAGCTAGCAAAATAATTCACTAACCAGTGAAAGGATTTACTAGCCAGTGAAAGAATTCTGTCATAAAGCCTGAAAGTCATTGTATGATTTTATGTACAATTTCATTGATGACAACTTGAACATGTATGCTTTCACTTCATTCATTAATCACTGTAATTCAAAGCACTGGTAGTCAACATTCATACAAAAGCGCAGGCTGAAGATAACTGGTATTACCCAATCTTAACACACGTGCTCTCCCCATCCCATAATAATCTCCTCTACCCATCCCATAATGATAACTAACCCACCAATCACCACAGGTATGTACCCAGTAAACACAAAACGTTTTCAAAACGTTTTAATTGGGTTGAATTTGGTTTCGTTTTTGTTTTTTAAACGTCAAAGTTTAAAGTATGTTTTTTATTGCTAATTGTTTTATCAAAACGTTATAAAAACGTTAAAATAACGTTGTCAAAATACTCATAGAACGCTATATTACAACCTAAATTAAACCAAATATTCAGGACCAAATTTTCGTTTTTAGGAAACGTTTTAAAAACGGTTTTTAAAACGTTGGCAATTCCACGCATGCGCACTTAGCTTGGTTATATTGGTTTCGTAACACTATTGATTGTATATTTATACATTTTATCAAATGATTCGATCTGCACCATGCACCATTTCATAATTAAATGGCAAGTAAGAACATTACTTCACAACAAAACTGTACAAATGATGAACAATTTGGTTGGAGAATGTTAATTAAAAGCCAAATTTCTGAATTGTTTTTTCAATTGCCAGTCAATTATCAATTACCTAATATAGGCTGCCCATAAGGGCACCCAGTAAACACATAACATTTTAAATTGGGTTTGATTAGGTTTCATTTCAAGTTGTTATTATGTTTTTAAAACATCTTACTAGAACAATTCATTAAGAATAGTTATTTTCACGTTATATTAACGTTTTTAAAACGTTACATGGAAACGTTATTAAAACCCATACAAAACCGCTCCCCACAAATACGTTTTTAACACGTAATATTATAACGTTATTTTCATACGTTTTTTTCACGTTAAAAAACCCCGTTAAATGGCCATCTGGGTTATAAGCACATTGAGAAAGAGTAGACCTCATTTAAACATTTAGACAGATTCAAAAGACATAGACAGATTCAAGGACACACTAGAACTAGAAACATTTTCGCAAATGCCTTTAAGTTTAAAATACATTTGACTAGGCAGCGCCTGTGAAATTGTGAAATAGCAGCAAACATCATTTCAGAACCCAGCACCACAGCACAAAAGGACACTTTTTACCTCCTAACATAATTATGTAGACCTACAAGTAAGTTATGTTGTATCTCTTCTTCGACTTCATTCAGACTTATTCATTCTATGTAATTAAATGAGACGAAAATGGTAAACCATTTCCACAGTCAAGAAGGAGTAACATAGGTCACCATTTTATTTCTTTTACTCCCTGTAACAATACTTGTCCCATACGAAAAATCACTAATAACGTCTATAAAATCATAATAAGTAAGACTATGCTCATACGGAGAGTCATCAACTATAATATAAACTGAATGGTCGAAGAGGGATTCACTACAAAAAAGCGGGGGTTTTCACAGTATTTCTTTTATTAAAGGGACATTAAGTGGTGTTGAAAATTTTAAATGTTTAAAAATTTACTTCAGAATTCAAGATGAACATTAAAAATTGCCATTATTGTTGTTTCTACTAACAAAAACACAGCAAAACTTGATTAAAACAATATCATCGCTATTTATTGAAAAACGCCCTCTATGCAAATATGGCTCGCGTTATGTATCACGCGTACTGCAGGGCGATACTGTCGGACGTAAAATGCTCGTCCCGGCTGTATGGTACAGTTCACTAATTTCGGACATCAATTCAGGGGAGTACAATTGTGTTCTTAGCTGTATAGAAATTGGGTCACGTGGGTTAATTACCAGGGAGAACAAAAATAGGATGAGTGCAATATTTAAATTTAGTGGTTCTAAAGCCAAGAAAAATGTTTTTAATGATGTATCTAAAAATGCTCTCCTCTGTAGTTACGCAATTTGGAATGCAAGGCACGAACCTTCTTGGATAGAGTGTCCATATATTAAGACTTAGGGCAGGCCCCATTTCCTGCTGGTTTCAGGTTTTAATTATTTTATGTAGGCTTGTGATGTACGTGTATGTAAATCTTTTAATATATGTATAATTGTTGTTGTTGTCCCTTGTCTTTCCTGTATGGGATGGATCCGTCCATCCCGTATCCTGGAATTTCTGTACGGTCTTTTAATTGTTGAATAAAGATTGATTGAGTAAAAATGTAGACCTACAAGTAAGTTATGTTGTATCTCTTCTTCGACTTCATTCAGACTTATTCATTCTATGTAATTAAATGAGACGAAAATGGTAAACCATTTCCACAGTCAAGAAGGAGTAACATAGGTCACCATTTTATTTCTTTTACTCCCTGTAACAATACTTGTCCCATACGAAAAATCACTAATAACGTCTATAAAATCATAATAAGTAAGACTAGGGTATAGGTGTGGGTAATACGGGACCGTAGGTAATACGGGACCGCATCACTGAAATCTCATCTACAGCCGTCTGGCATTACTAACACATTTAATAGCGCCCTCTATAGATAGATCAAACCCTTAGTGAATTGCATGACTATTATTAAAGCTACCGGAAGAATTACCAGCCAGAAAATCGCCACAACCTGTCAATTTAAGGAAAAATGCACCCATATTTTTGGTCTAATATAAAAATAGTGTTTTCATAGAATATGATGGTAAAGAAAAGGAAAGGGGCGTGGCCTGAATTTTTGCATTATTAAGCATGTTTCAGGTGTTGGTCCAACATGTATTGTGTGTGTGCTTCGCTAGTACAGTGTACATTGGTGTTATAATGCATTGAATGGGAGCCGTGGGTTCACAATTGGTGAAGGTAATATGGGACAGCCAGCATGACGGTATGCAAATGTCTTAAAGGTCCCGTATTACCCACACCTAACCTACTTTTTTGTTCTTTTTTTTTGTAGCAATGTACCTTTTTTGTACCAATGTACTTCATGCATTATTATCTCTTAAATGGATTACTGGACCATTATTTATGGGTTTTTAACAATTACTCTTTAAATAAAAAATGTCAAATAACTTTTAATACCAAAACAATGTCCCGTATTACCTTCACGTGTAGGTAAGATGGGACATTTATGATGACGTCAGTATTTGATAATAACAGCCAAACCAAACATAGAATGACCCTGTTTTTTTTATTACAATAAAGGTTTATAAAATGTAGATTACAAATAACAAACTTTGCTTAAATTTGAGTCAGTTATTTTGTATTTTAATTATGCAAATGTCTTAAAGGTCCCGTATTACCCACACCTACCCTATGCTCATACGGAGAGTCATCAACTATAATATAAACTGAATGGTCGAAGAGGGATTCACTACAAAAAAGCGGGGGTTTTCACAGTATTTCTTTTATTAAACGTACTCAACCTAAGATGCACTCTTCTTTAAGTGATTTTTAAAACATATCAGACTTCTTTGCAGTATTTACTATTCAATGCTAGAAACGAACACAAAATAATGCCGTGTTTCCAAAACATAGCCAATGATTTTGTATTCGTTTTTAGTCAACATTGTACTAGAGGACGTTTTTACACTTCAGAAAATACCCTACAATGGGTTCAAATATTAGTAGATGCCTGGGGACATTGCTTATCGTATGCTATGGTTTTAATGACCGTGTCCTCGGTCCATACCGTTCTACACCGGGTCTGTACCGGGTTCTCACCGGCCTGTCCCGGGCTCACCGGGCTCATACAGTTCTAGCTAACCGTTCTCACCGCGTCCTCACCGTGTGCATACCGAAGGCAGAAGGCCGTGCGAGGGGTTTAATGAAGTAATGTGGTTTGGGCCGCAGTGATGGCATTGGGCAAAAGAAGAAATGCGATACTAAATTGCGTAAGCCTAACAGGGAGGGTCACGAGGTGGAATGAAATAGTATGGTTCCTTAAAAGTATAAACAATGGGATAAAACTTTTGGTAATGACGGGAAGCTTTCATTTTCAGGTCAATACTATTAAAGGCCTGCATTATATTTTCTCATTATGTAAACTGCTCACACAAAGTTAGGAAACTTTTTTTAATCAAGTATATTTTTATTATTTATTACCCTCTTGTATTATGTTGCATATCAATGGAAAGCTGAAGTGTTCTTCTTTAAAATGATACCAAATGTGCAATGATGACATGTTGCTGGACTTGGCCACATGAATGAGAATGAGGCAAAGTCACAAATCAAATGTGCCAACATGACCGTTATCTGTGCTAAACAGTCAATATATTGGCACGGGCTCTCTCCAAATCTGTTAAACGCGGCATATTGAAACTGCAAAACGTTTACCGTGTCTCAGAAAAATGTACAAGTTGTAGGCCTAAACCTTTCATCACTTACCTTCATGACCTTCCACCTGGAGTCATTGTTAACCCAGTCTTGCAAATACCCAAATAATGGTTTCCTAAAGAGATGAGGGTTAACTTGTGTGTGTTGTGCTCACTGGTGCAAATCTTTGTGTAAACCATTCATGGTTCTCAAGCATGACCGGTTTGATTATTGATCATTACCTATTGACTGTTTAGCAATTTGATTTGTGACTTTGCCTCATTCTCATTCATGTGGCCAAGTTCAGCAACATGTAATCATTGCAAATGTGGTATTATTTTAAAGATGAACACTTCAGCTTTCCATTGATATATAACAGATACAAAGAGGGTAATAAATAATAAAAATATACTTGATTAAAAAAAGTTTCCTAACTTTTTGTGAGCAGTTTATGTGATATGGGGTAATGAAAAACAACAACAAGGCAGCAGGTCTTGACTGTGCGATCACCTCAGAAGCACTCCAGAGTGGCGGCGATGTAATGGCAGTTGTAATCTATAATTTCTGTGCAGAAGTTTACACGACTCTCATACCACCTAGCCAATGGACCACCAGTGTTATTATTCCTCTGCCCAAGAAGGGAGACCTTAGCCTCATGACCAATTACCGGGGAATATCCCTCCTTTCGATTGCTGCTAAAGTATACAACAGGATCCTTCTAAACAGGATCCGTGACCAAGTTGACTCCATCCTGAGGAACAACCAGGCAGGATTTAGACCAGGGAGAAGTTGTGCCCAACAAATTCACATACTCAGAAGGATCATGGAAGGTTTCCAAGACTATCAGCTCCCGCTTGCGGTAACATTTATCGATTTCAAGAAAGCCTTTGATTCCATCAACAGAAAGGTGATGTTCTCAGTACTGCGGCATTATGGAATTCCAGAAGCTGTAGTCAATGCTATAAGTGTGCTATACAACAACTCTAGAAGCGCTGTAATGGTAGATGGAAACATTTCACACCCATTTGATGTCTCCACAGGAGTTTTGCAGGGAGATGTTTTGGCTCCTTTTCTATTTGTTATATTGGTCGACTACCTACTGAAGAAGGCCTCATCAGAGCTAGATTCGGGAGTCTTAACACATCCTCGTCGCTCCAGTCGTCACCTGGCCAAGTTGCTAAATGACTTAGATTTCGCTGATGACATTGCTTTGTTGGAATCTTCAATTCCGCGGGCACAGGCCCAGCTAGCCAGAACAGCGGTGGCAGCAGCAGACCTCGGCCTCATCATTAGCACACCTAAGACAGAGTACATGACTATCAACTGCAACCCCCATCCAACACTTCAAGTCTATGGTGATCCCATCAAACATGTGTCAGATTTCAGATATCTTGGCTCTATGATGGCATCTGGTTCAAGTGACCTTAAAATAAGAAAGTCACTGGCTTGGTGTGCTTTTTGGAAGCTGGAACGCCTGTGGAAGAGTCCCAAAATACCCGTCTCAACTAAAGTGAAGTTGTTTAACACCACCTGCTTACTATCCTGTGCTATGGCTGCGAGTCATGGGTGATCTCTCAAGACATGGAAAATAAAATCAATGCCTTTGCCACCTCCTGCTACAGAATTATGCTGAATATTAGGCGGATTGACCACATCCCGAACACCAGCGTTTACGCCATGACCAGCACTGAGCCACTTATTCATTTGGTAAGGCTACGGCAGTTGAGATTCCTTGGTCACATCCTCCGGCTACCAGAAGAAGAGCCTGCAAAAAGATATGCTCTATACCTACCAACGCATGGCAAAAGGAGACCAGGTCGACCGCGCACTTCATACCTTACATATGTAAGACAATTACTCGGGGACAAAGAAGGTGCAATCCAAGAAAAACAGATTGCCGCACTCGCCACTGATCGTCGTGCATGGAGAAATCTTGTAGTCGCCTGCTCTGCAGCCGACGGATGATGATGATGGGGTAATGACGGGACACATTCAATTTCAGGTAAGGAAATAGGCCTATGCATTATATTTTAACTCAAAATGTATTCTTCCTTATTTCGCGACAAATGTTCGTATAGCTAATTATGTGTTATTTCACCGGGGTTCTGTCTGGTAGGCGCTCCCGCTAGTTAAGATAAAACATTCAACACAAAATATTTCGTAGGATCTATAGTGTTTTTCAAATCGTATCGTATGCATTTTCAAAAACTCCAAGATTTTCTTTGAAACCAATACTGCCCGCCCACGACAAAAGGAAGTATGGGACACTTTAATGTTTTGAGATTTGGTAAAATAACAATTTTTGAAGATATTTCCATATTTCTTCAAGCAATTACTTATCTTTTTTATCCCCCTGGTTTGTAAAACCAGAAGGGGATTTTGTCATCATGTCAATGTGCGTATGTGTGTATGTGTGTGTGTGCCTTTTGGTTAGCCTTTTTTTCCAAATGCTGTATCTGTTGAAAGGATGGACGGATTGACTTCAAACCTTCAGTGATAGGTAGGCCATGGTCAAACACTGTAGCTGCTTGTTTGGGGGTCTAATTTGCAAAGGTCATCTGAGGTCAAAGGTCATCTAGAGGTCAAATCGTAAAAGTTGCCCGAATGCTGTATCTGTTGAAAGGATGGACGGATTGACTTCAAACCTTCAGTGATAGGTAGGCCATGGTCAAACACTGTAGCTGCTTGTTTGGGGGTCTAATTTGCAAAGGTCATCTGAGGTCAAAGGTCATTTAGAGGTCAAATCGTAAAAGTTCCCCGATTGACTTCAAACTTGGAGAAAAGAAACATGAACACCGGGTGAACATGTTTAAAATAAATTAGAGGTCATCCAAGGTCATCTGAGGTCAAAGGTCATCCAGAGGTCAAATCTTAAAAGTTGCCCGATTGACGTCAAACTTGGAGACAAGAAACATGAACACCAGGTGAACATGTCTAAAATAAATAATAAGAGGTCATCTGAGGTCAAAGGTCATCCAGAGGTCAAATCGTAAAAGTTGCCCGATCGACGTCAAACTTGGAGACAAGAAACATGAACACTGGGTGAACATGTCTAAAATAAATTAGAGGTCATCTGAGGTCAAATGTCATCCAGAGGTCAAATCGTAAAAGTTGCCCGATTGACGTCAAACTTGGAGACAAGAATAATGAACACCGGGTGAACATGTCTTAAATAAATTAGAGGTCATCTGAGGTCAAAGGTCATCCAGAGGTCAAATCGTAAAAGTTGCCCGATTGACGTCAAACTTGGAGACAAGAAACATGAACACCGGGTGAACATGTCTAAAATAAATTAGAGGTCATCTGAGGTCAAAGGTCATCCAGAGGTCAAATCGTAAAAGTTGCCCGATCGACGTCAAACTTGGAGACAAGAAACATGAACACTGGGGGAACATGTCTAAAATAAATTAGAGGTCATCCGAGGTCAACGGTCATTAGAGGTCAACCAAGGTCAAAGGTCAACAAGGGGTTAATTTGTGCAATGAACACTGGGAACATGTAAAAAAATAATTAGAGGTAATCTGAGGTCAAAGGTCATCCAGAGGTCAAATCGTTAAAGTTGACCGATTGACCTCAAACTTGGAGAAAAGAAACATAAACACCGGGGGAACATGACCCATATATGACCGTTGACCTCATTTAGTTGATCTCCCAGCCAGGGGGATTCGCAAGTCGTGACTTGCAGTATTTTTTAAATATTAATGTTATTTAATGTCTCTCTGGTGCAGAAAATGTAAAAAGAATTAGGGAAATGATATGTTTATGTTATTAAATTGTTTAAATTACCCAATATTATGTGTCCCATACTTCCTTTTGTGGTGGGTTTTTGTTAATTGCCCTATCTCCTTAGTCCTTACTGTACAACATTAAAGGAAGCAAGTCCTCTTTACATGATGTTTCAGGTTCCACAGTGATTTTAATGTGAATGTATATAGGCCTATGTCTTCTGAAGCTAAACAAACTAAAAAGTGTATTTTGATTAGAATGTCCCATACTTCCTTCTGTCGTGGGTGGGCAGAATAAATGTCAAACACGGTCAGTAATCACATATTGCTTGCTATTTGACCGCTAAGTTGTAAACCGTGAATATTCTTTTCAATTTAACGCACTTGGGAAAATTTGCAGGTCCGCTAGATTTTTGATGATAATTGATAAAGAGGTAAATGATAAGGATCATTTTTCACGCATATGAAAACGCTTCGGAAAACGCTACATTAGGTTTCTTCCGGATTCATTAAAGCGGCATCACTGTTTTTAAGCAGTTAAAAAAGCAAAAACATATTGTTGATTAACCATAAGAAACACGCGCGTTAGGGATGGCCGGGCGTCCAGATTCGTACGGATTGAAAACTGTAGATCGGAGAGGGTAAACGCACTGCTGTCCGTTCACGGGAGTTGTTCAATGCGTTCGCTAAGCATGGCTAAACACGTATTGGTTGGTCATTATTTAACCGCGTTCCGTTTATCTACACAAAACTGTCCCGAATATACACTTTAACAATTAGCTAACTTGAAATATTGTCACAATAATCACAACTGTCCATCTGTATGGTCAATAATTATCTACGTACACCCACCCCAGCAGAAGCTTTTCCTATAAAAAGTTCTTATCTTTGGCATAGTTATCGCATATAAGAATGGATTCAAGCATGAATTAAAGCGAATAATATCACCTACAATGATCCTGTTGCATTCTTTACAAATCACACTTGTAATGCTTAATAGAATATAGGGTAGCATGCAGATATATAATGCTAATACTATGGCAAACATGGTCGTAGCAGCCTTGGTGTTCGGGGAGCATGTAAGCCCCCATCATCTGATCTCCTCTGCATCGAGTGGTGTTCCTCATCTATTCGACGGAGCCTTTTTCTTAACTTCTTCAGAAAACATACACTAGCAATTCCTATCACGAACAGGGGTGTGGCAATATTGACAGTGAATTGGATCATTCCAGTTATTAACACATGCCTTAATGGGGAGCGACAATGGTGGATGTTTCTCACCATATCGGGTACTTGAAGATTGTCCCACAATATGAGCTCCACTGTGCCAACACAAATGGCGTACATCCATATGGTCAGAAGTGTGAGTGGTAATTTGTTTTCGTGATTGAATATGCAGATATCTAGCAAACTCTCTGCTGATCAATATGTATCGATCTATGCTTATGGCCACAACAGTATACACACCAGCGATGATAAAAACAGTCTGAAAGAATACATTCGCCTGGCATCCTGTCTTCCCAACCCATCCAATCACCCATCAATCTGCTTGGGACAACGAGCGTGAGAAGTGTTATCCCGACTCCAAGATCGGCGCAAGACAGGCCCAGAATGAGCAAGTTACTTGGTTTCACTCGCAAAGCAGCGACCTTCCAAAATGCAGATATGGTACCAAGATTGGACACAATGATAACCAAAGTCCAGATGCACATTGTAACTCCCAGTGCAAAGAGCGGGTTCGATTCCTCCAATACCAAATCAGCAGAGGGACTAGTAATAGCATCACCATCATCATCATCTACTGTTGGGCTAGAATAGGCAGCTGTCGTCATTGTGCAACTTATTTGATTTGTGTGTTCATCAATGTTTCAAGCATTCAAATACTTAAAACAAATGTATACGTTCAGTCAGTAGAGAGGTCACGCTGCATGTCATATTTTGTTATACGCAAGAAAACAATGGAGTATCAGTGACTGCAATATTTGCTAGATATAGCTTCGGAAAATGGTCTATTTGGGCATCTCAAAAACTGAGAAACGTGCTAAATATCAGGTAGAATTTTAGAGGAGGGTCAATAACATCTGCAGATCGGTAAAACGTATAGTATTAAACACGTTTTGTGACCAAATTTATGTCGTACAATGTTGGAAAATTCACGTTTTGAAAATCTGTGGTCTTCGAAATTACAGGAATCCTAACTCATTCTAAACCTCACCAAATCATGAAATGAACCCTCGTCTACAAAAAATTCCGTGTACGTATTGCTCTATCTGCTTGGAGATAGCGAAGACCACGGAAACTTCATAGCTTTATACCACGGAATGAAATCCGCCATTAGGCGCCATAGACATTACATGGCGAACATCGTACAGATTTGCACTGCAGTCCTCTGTGTAGGGAGTTTTGACAATAGCAAGGTCGTTCGACTATTGTGTTTGTGCATGTTTGTGACTACTGACCCCGTTTAACAATCTTCATAGCTTTTATATAGGGCTTGGGTGACCTAACTATTGACTGGTAATGAATAATCTTTTAATTATTGATCATAATTACTTGAAATAAAATAAAATCATTCTTGAGGAAGCAACAGGACAAAGTCATAGTTGTAAGATTACTTTGATTAATTTAAGTTTCCTTGAATATCGTGATGAAATGAGATATTACTAATTCAATATACCGTATTTACGTCAATAAAGGAACAAGTACGAGGGTCATTCAATAAGTTCTACCTCCTACCTCATAACTTTGCTATTATATAAGCCAGTCGTATGACATATTCCACAGTTGTAGCTTTGAATCTCAGCCACAAATTCATTGTAAATTGGTCTGAGTATACTGATTACATCATAACAAAAGTAAAACAGATATCAGTTATACATATGTGTAGCTATGATTCATAGCTATAATCATGACAAATATCATGAGGCTGACATTCATAGGGGAAAAAAAGAAAATAAACCCGAGTTCATCAGGTAATTTTTTTTGCTAGAAGCCGAAATATTAGAGCGTAATTATTTGTTTTATATAAGTCGAACTTAAAAGATTTACACATAAAACATGGACATTGAACGATAAAGATGATATAGGTAAGGTTAAGATAGTCTTATATACATTTAGTGTCTTGTGAAGGTAGCTTAGTCAAAATAAAACCGAAGTGCCCGCCTTGGGGTGATTAAAATTAATAGTTGTCTTAAGCGTAGCATTCAGCAGTTTTCTTATCTTTTCAGATTTAAAAGAACGTTCGTTTTCTTTCCTTTGGGCCTATGTATCAAGCATAGTCCTTTATCTAAGTACATAACCTACAGTATTGGATACACCTCAAGAAAAAATGTACTTATTGATTGCAATCAATAAACATTTTAGCGATACGAAATTTGAGTTGAAAGCATGCAAAGTATCACTTTGAAACGGACTACAATTTGCAATTGCAATATTCAAACGATTGGTTAACCGGGAGGTGTTTGATACCTCCCTGGGCTATAAACCTTAAACATGTTAAAATAAAGGACCCCATCCATATATCACCGGGGTTTTACAAACATCAGAATAACTCCCAATCGAAGTAATTAGAATCGATCATGGCTAAAGTTAGCACGACCTCGTTGATATTGATTCACATCTTGGAAGATTATCGGTAGTTTTCTGATAATGAATCTTGCTCTCGTGAAAACGAGCTTGTAATATCGATGGCCAATACTGATTGTGTTATTGTGTAACCACAACAAATTGAAAACGTGTCTTCATTGATGATGCACTAAACTGATGATACTATACCGCTATATGTAAATGATGGAAATAATACTAACAACATATAAAAAGATATTTAAGATGGAGACATAAGTGATTGTTCTTCAATTTAGTCATCATAACCTTATATTTCGAAAGGAGTCGCAGATATTTCAATTCATGTTTGACTAGAGTGTTTTGAATTCATGGATATGTAGGAACGCTATCTTCTACCGTTGTATTCACACCAGTCATGACCCGGGAAGAAATGTTGAACCGTTAAACATTTGCATTTTCATATACAAACCTACTTCTTGAGTGCCTTCTTTGTCAGGCTCTGCGTGATTACAACAAAAGTATTTTACTGAGGACACAATGTCATACGGTTAATACCTTTTTACCAACCAGACTTTTCTTGTTCTTTTACTTTTTTTTAAACAAAATGCCTTCCCATATGTGGAGTGGGGAGGATTCTCCTCCAACCGTACAAGATGTTTACGATTACATCGACCGCCAACTGAAAGTCCTGAAGACGAGACTCATGACAAAGATAGAGAAGCAGTTTTTCGGCGGGATAGATGCAATCCAGTTCTTGATACATATCGAGGAGATCTTCAAGAGTAAACACAGGATCAAGAGAATTAAGTCTCTTATTCCCAAGATATCTGGATGGGCTGAGCTGGATTTGTTTACAAGAACATGCTATGAGGTTCGACGCCCAGGAGGGGTGCGAGATGCCGGGTTCACAAAAGATATCCAGGTATGTTGTCATAGGAAATGTCTTCAAATTCTTATCACTCAGTAACCCTATCTTACCCCCACCCAACCGTACTCTACTCACATGCCGACCTAAAGGCATCAATTCGAACTGACTTTTTTAATTAATTGAAAGAACAAGAAGTTGGCCAGTTTACTAAAACATGAGGGCACGTCCACCTCGTCCCATTGCCCATGGTTTCTTTACCTTCCGGGCTATTATCTAGGGACCTATGTTCCATGTTATCAAAGGGCTTCACCGTTGCATGATCAAATAATTGTCAGTGACGAAGACCCTTCCCTTGCCTTGAGCCAAGGTCAAGTAGTTTTCTAAGGGTGCAGCAAATCGCATACCCTGTATAATAGGCAGTATGAAAAGATCAAAAACACCATCCTGTATATCAATTCTCATTGTTTAACTCTTCTTGCCTTTGAAATCATGTTTCCATTTAGGCCCTATCCTGAAGCTCATTAATCGAAATGCAATATATTTATAATTAATCACGTTATTTTTTCATTTATATCCGCAGACATTCTGCGCAGCCTTTCAACGTGCCGTTAAGTCCCTCTCAGACCTTCTGGATGAACTCAAAGACCTATACTGCATTGTCCAGACTTTTTGCAGGAACTACCAATCCTTAGAAGGTGAATTTGACTTGAAATGGGCTCGAGCAACTAATCTCGAATTGAAGACCGCAATGAGAGGTATAGAGTCATTGCTAGATGACGCTGGCGAAGGAGTAAATGTGAAGTTATTCAGCTCTGACAAGTTCTCTCTCGAAGTTGCGGAAACCTGCGATACGAGGCGCTTTCCGATACTGCGATTATTCCCAGACCTATTCCAGAAGTTTCATTTCTCCCTGCATCTGATGAGCAAGTGGCGAGCCAATGATCAGATTTATCTGGAGGACATCCAGTTTAAGCTGATTAAGACAAAGAGATTACAGAGGCTTAAGCAGGAAGAGTACAACACACTTGAGATTGAGCACGCCAATCTGCTCAGTATTATAGTGGAAAAGCGGGTCCGCGTGAAATGTCGCGAGGTACGGGACAAGATTAAACTTCTTGATCAGGAGATCACAAAATTGGCGGGTCTCAAGCGGAGTATGTTATCCGAGAAGAGTCACACCGAATCTGAAATACAGGAACGAAAGCGGGTACTTTATATGAACAGGAACGTAACTGATATCACCAAGGATCTGGACAATATTCTGGGCATCAGGAAAGACGTTGAAATCTTGACGAAGAAGTTGAAATCGCTCAACAAAAGTCTCAAAATGAACGAGCACGATTTGGTGGCGAGAGAAAAGGAGAAGATGGACCTCGATGGGGACTACGAGGATATGAGGAAATCAATCAGCCGGTCCAACCAACTGGCCTTCGAGAGGACGGAACTCTCCAAAGAGATCAGCATCATCAATGAGAAGATTCAGGAATTGGAGGCGATATTTTACAGGAAGACCGACAAGAATAAGTTGGCGCATGCCTATGACGACATGAGGAACCCATCTGGAAATTATGGTCGTCATAATGAAGACGATAATGAGGATGAATAGAACTCGAAATTCCCTGGATACACTTTTTTAGTATGACTTATTTTAGACGTTGCATGTTGACAATCGTAACAAATCGATGGATTTTCAAAGACATGTTTTGTACCCTTGAATTGGCATGATTTAAAGACTCCAACAACTACATGTACAACTGCTGTATCAACATCCTTAATTTTTATCGAAAGTGTACTCGTTTCGAAAAAGAGAGAAAGAATTCTTCAGGGTGGCTAAAAAGGTTAACCCACACGTTGATGAATGTTCTTATGTTTTAAGAAAGCAGTGGCTATATTGAGCATAGTCACTGGTCATTTTGCTCATAAAACCTCAAGTTTACATTGCGTAAAAATGGTTTGTCCACAGAAGCCTTGTCCATTTAGACTAAAGGATTCTAAACATGATTTGAAGACATGAATACATAGCACTATATGGAGTTGTATCATCTTTTAAAATAATTAATAAGCAAAAAAGAAAAGAGTGGGTTGAGAGGCTGCATTAGCCGAATGACTGAGACAATAGAGGTTATCCATTGACTATGCAGCTCTTTTATGGCAAAAGGATGCATCTTATATGTACTTTCCTAATGATATACTTCCCTTTAACATGGACTGTGTTAACTTGGTTCAATAATACTCACTAAGGAAAAGGTTGCACTTTTTAAAGACAATAAAGGTAATATACTACCTTTTACCACTACACGATTTATGGAGAAAAAAAACTAACTTTGATCATGTTAAAAGGAAGTATAATGTTAGAAAACTACATATAAGATACATTCTTTTGTCATAAAAGGGCTGAATGGGGAATCGCAGCCTCTCTATACATCAAATTTAATCGGTGCATGACGTCCAATTCATTGCATGAACCGTGTTACCAAATTGGCCTACATATCATGAAAAAGGTGTCTACTTTCTGAAAATCATTGGACACACACAGTTATTTTTCACGACAAGATGGCATCAAATCCAAAACATGTATAAACCTCTATGTTGACCAGATATGACTCTTTTGGGAGGGAATTTGGTGCATTAGTGGGGAGATGATTGTGCACATCGTCGCTATATTCTGTCATGTTTTTCCGGCCCTTCAGCATGTATAAAGTCACGGTTAGGCCTATAGATACCGTATATAAGAAGCGTTGTTTTTACGCATTGTTCAAGGGCAAGAGCGCTTACAAGGTTTTGATAGATGTGTTTTGGCCCTTGAACATGTTTAGAGCAGGCTACCCAAATGTTTTACATAAAGTATTACTTTCTACATACTGAAATGTCGGATGGAGTTACGAATTCACAAAACAGCGACGACATGACATACCACATTTCATTTTATACTACATTAAGTCAGGCCTTTAGATATGTGTTCAGTGAAGCTCTTTTAACCCTTTCTTTTATAAAACACGAATAAATTCATAAATAATTGTTTAGTCAAAGCTATTATGGCCGACAGAATTGGGTTAACCTTTAAGTTTTCAACCACGTCGGAGTCCAATTTTGTCCTATTTATAACTTTACAACTTCAAGTTGATCTCAAATATAGAATATTATGCCTATGATTGTTAGAGAATGTGAATTATGTGATGAGTAAAACGGATAATCGGGTTTGATAACACTAAATATCTCAACCAAAACGGATTACCCGGAATTAAATGACAAAAACAAATATTTGACAGATAATAAATATAATAAACATGTTTAATGTAAAGATTTTGCGTTGTTTTCCTTTTAATATAAGATGTATTAATAAGCAAAACAAAATAAATAACATCAGGCTTTCGGCTCGTAAAGTGAATCCACAACATCGTCTGCCGGAATAGGAATCTTGACTTGACCGAAACCAAATCAGTTAAAACTTCATTACCCTGTAGTAGGAGCCACAGGCCTCAAATTTAGGAGTTGACCCCTGACCTCCGAACATACTCTCAAATTTTTGTGACAGATACATATCTTATCTACAAGAATAAAGTGTCCTGCTCTAAAGATTCTCTTGCAAAATTTTGCTATGGCGATAATCATTCTCCCCATGTATTCACATAGCAGAAATGTAGTAATAGAATCTCTCGTAAGGGTTTGAGTAGTATATTGACCATAACACTGACAGGAAATCTAAAAACTACATAAAATAATGTTCATGAATTTAAAGAAAGAATCACTTGACACATTATATTAGCTTTTTCCATTTTGATGTCATTGATATCGGTCCAAAATGTTATGGAACAATTGAAAAAGATAGAAAAATAAGCATTTTTGACCCTTTTCTGACTTTTTCCAATGTTCTATTTAGCTATGTTACCTGTAACATTGACATTATAACTAATAATATAAACTATATCAACTTGTGAAGCAGTTCTTCCCCATAGTTATGATGTATAGTTATACATACTTTAACATTTATTTCAACTTTCTATAGCCATAATACTACCCCTACCCCTAACATGAGTTGTTTTATGTCATTTTGCCTATGTGAATATATAGGGAATACAGGTATTGCCACTAACATGAATTCGCAAGAAAATCATAAGAGCAGGACAATTTATTCTTGTAGACAAGATATGAATCTATCATAAAAGTATTTATTTTGGAGTATGTTCGGAGGTCAGGGGTCAAACCATTTTAAAGCCGAATTTAGAGCTTTGGGGCTCCTACTACTGTGATAAATCAATGTATTTTAACTAGTTAACCCAACTTTGTAAATGTTAGTGATACTTAGTTAGTTTACACGTGGTTTCGGATGTGCAAAATGAGGTTTTTTTCTGACGAAAACGCGTTACCGCGATGAAACTTGACAAGTTGAAATTTAAAAAATCATTCTTTTATCATTTAATTGTCAATGGTTTTTTTTCCAATGATCTCTATGATTTGCGTTATAGGATGGTTATAAAGCGAAATATGTGGAGGTGGGGGCAATCATAATCATAAACTATACACTCATTTCTGACCGAGTTTTACCCTAGATTTTTACCCAAAAGATTCTCCTCATATCTTTTACAAGCTACGCGATAGCCATACGTTGGCTGTCATTTTCGTCAAAAGGAACCGGGTCTTGCTTCGGGGAGCATAATTGTTTATAAAATAGGGTTTGGGATCGTCAGTATTTTTTATCAAAATAGGGGTCATCTCTGGCTATTGACTTCTTACAAAAGAACTAAATTACACGCGCGCATAGATGTCTAAGTAGGCATAACATGAAACACAATCAATATTAATTGATGTTGCCAAACTAAGTTAGATGAAAACGTGTTCATGTATTCATGAAATTTAACCGCATAATGACCAAATTGTCCCATAGTCTTTCATCATGAAATGAAAGATTAATAATTTGATATTTTTGTAAATTATATGATTGTTAAATTAGAAGGATCCTGATATAGGCCCTATAACATACTGCATTGAATCTTAAAAACGTATTCGTTAACGCGGTCAACAAAGATAAACAAACATGCACACATATTTCTTAAATTTCATTATCGATCAAGCATTTCATTATCGATCAAGCCCCCTATCTGCAAATGCTACGGGTTACTCTACCTCTTTGTTGGAAGTTCATCAATAATTCATAGCGTATAGAAAAACTGCAGTCAATAGCTATAATTGTTATATACTGATAGTCAAATCAAACGCCCCCAGTGGCGTATCCAGGGGGGCCAGCAGGCCATGGCCCCCCCCATTGAAAAAAGTGTAAAAAAAAAAGGAGGGAGAGGAGAAGGAGGAAGAGGAGAAGAAGGAGGAAGAGGAGAAGAAGGAGGAAGAGGAGAAGGAGGAAGAGAAGGAGGTAGGGGAGGAGGAAGGGTAGGGATATATGCGGCGCAAATGAGGGGGGGGGGTAAGGGGTCACGTCCCCATAATTTTAATGTGAGGGACGTTAAAAACGTTATACTAGACCTTATAATGTTAAAAATGCCAATTTTTGCGCGATTTGCACGTATTAGTTTCAATGTTTCATTATTCAAGAGGGCTTCAGGAACGTTTTTTCTGGACCATTTTTGTTTAAAAACTGGTTTTTTTCTTGCTCGATTCGCGCTCACTTTTTCAACAGGTTTCAACATTACAATGGGTCTCAAAACACACCAAATATTCTAAATATTATGTGGGGACGTTAAAAACATCATACTGGACCATTCAAGTGTTAGAAATGTCAATGTTTGCGTACATCGCGCGCATTAATTTGAATGTTTCAATATTCAAGCTTAACAAGATGGCATTGCAGGACAGTTTCCCATGACCATTTAAGTTCAAAAACTGAAAAATAGTGAGCGTTCCGCGCGCATATTTTCGACAGGTTTTAATATTATAATGACCCTCAAACCATGCCAAATATTCTTAAAATTATGTTGGGGACGTTAAAAACGTCATACTGGACCAATTTAAGTGTTAGAAATGTCAATCTTTGCGTACTTCGCGCATTAGTTTCAATGTTTCATTATTCAAGCTTGACAAGATGGCTTCAGGATAGTTTTCCATGACCAGTTTAGTTAAAAAAGTCAACGTTTTTGCGCGCTCCGCGCGAATATTTACTGCAGGTTTTAACATTATATGGATCAGACCCACCAAATATTCTAAATATGTGGGGGACATTAAAAACATCATACTGGACCAAAGTTTTAATGCAAAAACCACACCAAAAATTCTAAATATTAGGTGGGGGACGTTATTATCATACTGGACCATTAATGTTAGAAATGCAATTTTTTGCGCGCTCCGCGCGCGTATTAATATTAATATTTCATTATTTAAGCTTAACAAGGTTGCTTCAGGACAGTTTTCCATGACCATTTTAGTTAAAACTCGAATTTTGCGCGCTCCGCGCGCATATTTTAAACAGGTTTTAACATTATAATGGCCCTCAAACCATATCAAATATTTTAAATATTATGTGGGGACATCATACCGGACCATTTAAGTGTTAGAAATGCCATTAGAAATTGAAATTAATTTCAATATTTCATTATTTAATCTTAACAAGGTGGCTTCAGGACAGTTTTCCATGACCAATTTTAGTTCAAAAACTCAAAAATATTGTGCGCTCCGCGCGAATTGGTTTAACATTATAATGACCCTCAAACCCCACCAAAAATTCTAAATATTATGTGGGGGACGTTATTATCATACAGGATCATAAGTGTTAGAAATGCAATTTTTTTAGTTTTAATATTTCATTATTTAAGCTTAACAAGATGGCTTCAGGACAGTTTTTCATGACCATTTTAGTTCAAAAACTCAAAGACTCTAAAATTTTGCGCACTCCGCGCGAATGTTTCTAGAGGTTTTAATATAATAATGGCCCTCAAACCACACCAAATACTTAAAATACTATGTGGGAGACGTTAAAAACGTCATACTCTACATTTTTAGTGTTAAAATCACAATTTTGTGCGCGCTTCGCGCGTATTAAGTTCAACGTTTCAATATTTAAGATCAACAAGATGGCTTCAGGTTTTTTTGGCCCTCCACCCCATCCAAACAGTCCTGGATACGCCATTGATTACGCCCCACTGTTATATTATACCCCTCCAACTCGCTGGACTATTATGATATACACGTTTGTGAATGAAATTATAGACAGTTGAGAATTAATCAATGTATTTTTATTTTTTGGTTCACCATATGAACATGGGAACATGAATCAACTTAAACACAGGATAAATACCGCCATCTCTAGTTTTAACGCAGTGACGGTAAACTGCTATCTACGGAAGATAGCATATTGACAGGCAACAGCAAAGAAGCCTGTTCGACTATAATAATTCTGGTGGCCTACCTGAACATTTTTTTAAGAAACTTGGGGACAATTAAAAAGTATCAGTTTGCTAATAAATACTACCGATCCATATTTATGACATTTTGGACATGTCATAGGGCCAGGTGATCATCTCACTCCCTGTACTCCGATCAGCTCTTATCATCATTTATTGGGCTTCTT
Organism: Ophiura sarsii; assembly: GCA_035610835.1. Taxonomy (NCBI): domain Eukaryota; kingdom Metazoa; phylum Echinodermata; class Ophiuroidea; order Amphilepidida; family Ophiuridae; genus Ophiura; species Ophiura sarsii. The sequence continues at coordinate 41,547,997 of CM069453.1, forward strand.
CTGTTTGATGCTACACCGTAAAAAGAAGCGTTTATATTTCTGATAACACTTAATAAACACTTATTATACCCCAACATGTTTCTTATTGCTGATATAAACATGTTGGTGTGTTAATAAATATTACACAATTACCTCTATAAACGTGTTGTAGTGTTTATGCAAACGTTTATCGTATGCAATGCCTTCTATACCTTTACACGTAAAACACAAAAATAAACGCGTTAAAGTGTTTATCAAGTGTTATCAGAAATATAAACGCTTCTTTTTACTGTGTATGATCCAAATTACCGAGTGTTCCAGACACCAACATCTTACCTGTAAGAACTATAGAATCCCACAACCATGTTAAATCTCCTGACAATGAGACCGTGCGCGCGTGCGGATGACATCAACATCAAATTAAAGTATACAATGTAGGACTACCCCTTGATCTTGAGGACAGCCATGCGCGTGTTATTCTGTTTAATGCAATTAATCAATCGTTCTAATATTATACGTAATATCGTTTTGTACGTAATCCAATAATAAAAAGAAAAAGTAGTAGACCTAGTAAAGATCAGAATGAATAAATGTTCTGATTTGCTGTAGTCTTTTTAACACTTCCCACGCGGCAAGCGTTTGCAGACGACATTCCAAAATGTCACAAAATGTTTAACAAATGTCAAATTATTGAATTTAATTACCATATTTTTGAATCACTATGAGAAGTGCATTACAATTAGTACAAATATCTTTAGTATTGGTTAAGTAATCCTTGAGATGGACTTTGAAAGATTTCTGAAAAATCTGCTTTGGTAAAACCAATAGCCGCGTGGAAAGTGTTAAGTATGTCATTGTCTGCAACGAAGGTGAAGTTACAGGTGTGCCTATCAACACTCAACGTTTTGTTCTTGTTTGAAAATTCCATCACACGACATCTGCATGTGGCGCATTTCTTAAAGTGTTCAAAAATCAACTCTGCCCTACATGTACAGGCTGTATCAAAATGATTTGTACTCTGATATGTTCCATTTTCAAAAAAGCATTAAAAATATAAAATCTCTGATAAATACAATATTTTTTATTTTGATAAATAGGGAATTATGTCAACTTATTGATCTGATAATCTGAAGATAATTGGCTGTTGTTTCTGACCGCTATTGTCATTCAAATGAAGATCGACGTAATCATGGGTTTACTCGCAGCAACGCAAATGTAATAGGTTCACTGCACAAACTCTTTATAAGTAGTGAATATATGAGTGCAGTCAGGAGGAACTTTGAATTGTGCGCTTCAGATCTAACGTTTCGATGAAAATGATAAAAACACCAATATTCCTTTAAAAGCTTGTAAATTCTGAAAAAAATGTTCGATTGTCGTAAATCAAAATTCTTAGAAAAGATGAAACTTCAATAATTTTGCATATAAAAGCAAAATGGTCTAAATGGTTCGTAACATATCAAAAACAAATCTGAAAAACTGATCAGACCACGGTACAAATCTTTTTGATACGGCCTGTATAACAGAACGATCACGAAATAGAGGTGAATTTGGCACATTTTGAATGAGACTTCCCACATTCTCACTTCTCAGGCAGGTACATATAGATATAAACGCTGAAACCAGTGATTTCTATACGAGTGAGGTATCGTTGGCAAGACGACCAGCTTTTTATTGATGTGGACCACGATATGAATATATCAAGGAATGGCGAAACATAAACATGAAGTTTGTAATTTTGTAAGATAACAAATATATTTAAGGGGGGGGGGGGGGGGGGGACTCAAGGACGTTTCTTTTTGAATTTTGTGAGTTCTGTAATTAATGACTCAAATGTATATAAAAGTACACATTTTTGGATCAGAGTATCCAAAATTGGAATCAATTTTGACCACAAATGTAGATTTTTTGAGAAAATCACACACACAAAAAGAAAGAAAAAATCTTTTTTGACCCACATTTTTTTTAAACAAAGCTAACAAAAATAATTTTGAGTATCAAATGCCCAAATCCCTTGATGATGATGTTATAAGACACAAACTAAGGGACACATTTCTCATTTTTTAACCTAATCTAATATTTTTTTGAAATTTTGACTAAAAAGTGCCACTTTTTTGGCACATTTTGGACAACATTTTCCGGGTAAGATCAGAGGATGGGGAGAAGTCTGATTGGGAGCAGTCACAGTGAGTGAGCCCTCTATCGGTACATAAAAGGGTCTAACTTCAGTAGAGTACTTTTGTATAGCCATGGAAATAGTAGCGTGTCTTTTCGGGAGAGTTTTGAACAGGTAGGTGTATCAATAACATTGCTGAATCTGAATACATTAAAATTATATAGCGATAGTATCATAATGTGTTTGTCCCTACTCATATCGGTTCAATAAGAAAACCATATTGAATTATATGGACCACTTGGTAGTGTGGCAGAGTATGTTTGGCTTATAAAATCTGATTGTCTTTGATGCATAATATAGTTGTAGGGGTGCACTCAATACATGTAGAAGTACATACAAATATACATGGGATTTGAGATACACAATCCCATGTTAATTTGTATGACAGGTTATAATCTGTTTACCTTGATAACAGCATCCCATGTTTACAAAAATCACGTTTTGGCAGAGTATGTTTGGCTTATAATATTTGATTGCCTCCTGACAGCGCAGTACCAGCGCAGACGTATTAAGCGTAAAAGGGTCGGGAGAGACACGTAGTGACGTGAGAGCTTCATTGATCTTACTGCAGTCGCAGAGGACAAGTTGCTTGTATGCGTCCTTTTTACGTCAACGGGACGCTCACGTCGCTCGCTTTGTGCTGCCACGGCGACACTACTGAGTCATTACAGCGCTTTGAACAGAACGCCGAACCTCCACGCTTGTTTTGTGCATGTACAAAACAAGCGCGGACGATGCACTGGCGCTCAAGGGCAGCCATGGGGATTCTCTCACGACCCTCTCACGTCCTAGCCAGTTCCCACTATACTGGGTCCCGCGTCCCTCTATATGGCCGCCATCTTTAAAAATGGCGGACCAAATACATTTGAGCATTATATGGATACTGTGTAAAAAAGAATAATAAATATTAATTAATTAATTAATCGTCCTTACTATCCATGAATTTCAAATTGGTTATCAAAGGAGGTAGCTTCAAAGATCTGGAGAATATCACATGTCAAGTTATGTTAAAGTTGCAAATGTTCGGGCATGTAGAAGGTACAGATATATGTTAAGTTTCAACATAAGTTGTACTGTTCCAAAGAAGCCAGTATATCCATGCCATTACAAAAATCTTCCTTTCCCCCTTTACTTGCTTGGTTGAACATAGTTGATTAATCAAGGACTTAATGTATTTATATGAACATGGTACTAATAGCATTCTACATTAGTCTCACTAATGGAAAAAAGCTAAATTATTTATTTCGTTTTTACCTCTCTTTTTTATTTCTACCAATTCTACGTTGAAAGGCGTAGTATAGTAGATATTGCCTTGCAGATCGTTGTCATGGTTTTGTTTGAAATCCAGTCGGGAAATGCCGTGTACACTTAACATAATATCAATATGAATTCCTAAGTATTAATATAGGCAGATCATCGTTAGATACATGAGAGTAGCATCATCGATTCGGCCACTGGAGTGGCCTTCTTTTAGCCAAATATGGCTTTTATGTGGCCGTTGAACCAAACATTCTTGAACAAATACCGATTTGGGTTCATACTCTTCGTTTTTCTCATTTACGCTACAGTTGCAGTAGTGTTTGGTTCGATTGTTATGCCATCCGGACACTTCACTTCGTCAAATGATAAAATGTTACAACATCACACCTACTGGACTCAACCGACAGGAACAAAACATAATTGGATACTGTGTGCTATGATGTGCTTCAGAGAAAGTGATTGTTTGTCCTTTAACATTTTGAAAGATGTACAAAATGGCAGCGCCGAGAGTAACTGTTTTCTAAATAACGCTACGGCCGGATCTTTTCCAGATGACTTTCATCACGACACAAGATTTGTTTATTTTGAGTATAGAAACCATCATCTTCAGCTATCGCAGGTATTCTTAGTTAGACTTGTCCCAATCAGTCATTTGCAATCTACCATTTTGCCATCGTTTAATGATTCCAACTGTTATCATTCTCTGTATTGCGACTGCGCTTCACTTTGAACACATTGATAATTGCGTATCCCTTTTGGCAACCAATTAGGTTCATCGTGACAAACATATTCCATAACAATAGGCAACAAACATATACTTTGATTTGCTTTGATTTCTTGTTTTTCATATTTTGTCAAATATTTTGATTTAAAAATGTAAATTTCTTTATTATATTATGCGACCTTTTTTTATGGAGCACCATCTATTTCGTCTTCCAAATGCATTTTTACACAGAGCGATACAGAGCGTTACAAAGCGAAACGAATCTTAATACATTAACGTCAACATCTAGATTGAAAAAAATAGTCCATGAACTACTTATTTTTTCTGGTCTGTTGACTACCCCCAGCGGATATGTTGTCAAACCATTGCTTTGCCGACCTCTTTTGTTCTTTTCTTTTCTTATTTTTAACACTGTAGACGTATCTGATTTGTCGTACCATTCAATAGTAAACCATTTTCTACTATATATATTTTCTTCAAAGAAACTCTGCAAATCTATGATTGGCCAAGAGAAGGCAGTAGCAACGGGTGAGTATGGCCAATAATCTATGCATAAGTAAAATGGAGCGTGTTTCTACTGAACCATTAATTCGCGGTAAATCGCGGTGCTGCAAAAAATACGCGGTGACGGCCCCAGCAGAAACATATGGGCATGATGGGGTAAAGGTTAATTCGAGGTGATGCGCGGTGTTCCGTCGATTGGCATAGCTTGTGACTCAATTAAATGAGAAATAACTGCGACTCTAATATATCATTATAGTTGGTTTAGTAATCATGTTGTCGATTTCAACTAGACATGGGCGGTATTACTACAATCCATAACATCTCCCTTTCTTATGGAAAATGAATGTATATATATGCCATCTCCCTTCCATTAATAAAAAGAGAATTGGCATATCTTGTATAATAACATTTAAAGTCTCTAGATTGTTTTTCTTCGAGTTCTGATATTGTCTATAGCCTATAGCATGGCCGAGAGTCTGTTTATTGCATTTAGAGTTTTGATATTGTTTATAATGTAGCCTATATCATGGCTGATGTCTGTAGTAGTGCCAACATTGGATTTTTCTTTCTTTTACAAATCAACATGTAACACAACATATTTGAAACCAACAAACAAAAGAGTAAGCAATACTCTAAACTTTGGAAATAAACTAGCATTGTGCTAGCTGATAGTCTTTCTGTTTTCTGCGACTCTGACTGCTTTCACACTGTGGCATCTGTTGTATCCTTCACGTAATTGTTGCGGGCTGACCCTCAGAGCCTGTGTATGTGACATGCGTAAATATGGATTTTCTCACCTTAATGTTGATTGCGGTGTCAACTGGTTTTTTTCTATCAGCAAACATGTGCTTTTATGGTAAGAATGAAACGTTGATACAAAGTTTCTAACACAGATTAAAACTTAAATGTTAGAACTCAACAACTATGACAAATCAAACCCTAACATATGGGGCTCTTATCTGCTATACAGCTTAGTCCTTGTATTTCGCTGGCTTGCGGATGTTGTTTCTGGTCCTGGTTGCTCTGTCTTCCTGTTGTAGATGATCTGGTTGATCTGCGTGTTCATGCACTGGACTGCTAAGTAGTCTGCTGTGCTGCATTGGTTGCTGATCAGTAGGTTTGGTTCTGTCGCTATTCTCGTTGTTACCGAGCGGTCTGGCTTTAGATTGTTCATCATGTTCGTGTTCTTTGGTTGTTCTCAGAGACTTTCGGTTGCGACGGTATCATTTTCCTTTTTCATTCTCGACGAGGTAAGAACGTGGTCCCACCCCAGGATGCTTTACTTTCATCACATGACCACTGATTTCTGTTACCAGTGTCTACTGGTTCTCATCGACATTACAGTGCAAGGAAATGCTTATAAAGTTGTTAACGAGGGTTTTAAGAAAATCATATTGCAAGTAATATGATTGATGTGTCTTTAATACAGTCCTCTCTTGATTTTCTAGACCCTATATTTTTATAAATACAAGTTTTAGTTGAGATTCAACTCCTTTCATATTTGTGGCCAAGTTTACCCTATTTGCACCATATATTACTATGGTAGAGGTCAGACGACCTCCAATAAGCCCTGCTGGTACTGTAGGAGCGCTAAGTATATTGGGGTACATCAAGAAATCTTCTTTGATGCTGAATTCATGAAGGGCAATTTCGTTGTTCAGAAAACAGCTAGAAACTTCAGCCTTATGGCCAACGACCAGTCCCATGAACATTCCAACAAAAGCCTCCAGACACATGGTGGAGCGGTTGAAATCTATGAGAAAAAAAAAATGAGGCCCTGACACTATTTATGCTAGCTGGCCGTGACTATGCAAGAATAGTAAAGGAGTTTAAGGCCATCAACAACCCAATTGTGTCATCGACTTAATTTTAATAAACGTTCAGAGAGAAAAAATTTTCTTCGGCAATTCAAATTGTTTTGTGTTGTACCACGAATGAACCGCCATTTCTCAACATGCCATGTGAAGTTTAAGAAGGATGTACTATCGTTCATCAGGGAAGTAGATCAGCTGGGCAACCCGTTCCTTGCTACAGATCGTCAGCTTGTAGCACTTGATACACAGATTGTCACGGAAAAAGCCATCGCTACTTCTCTATGTCAAATCCTTGCACACAGCATATGTCACAGATACGTTAGAAAGCTTCCCAGTAACTGTTACCATCAAGCGAAACAATATGCTAACCTTTGTCAACCGACCAGACCCAAAGAAGAAAAGCGTTAAGGACAGTGGCATTCAGAATATGACCTTAATTACGCAACTTTTCCTCTCACTTCAGTCACGCCCTGATACCGACATGACAGATTTTTTTCAGTTTGAGAATCAGAAAGAGCCACCAAGCCTTCCGGATCGAGGGTCACTACGATCTGGGACAAAGTCAGATATCCTTCAGTGCCTCAATGTACCCACTGGCCGTGCAGCTGTTGCCAAACAAGCCTCAGTAGTGGTTTTAGATATGGCAGCGGTGATCCACTTGGTACGCCCTACAACAGCAAGGACATTCAGTGAGTAAATGCCGCTCCATATAACACCATTTCTGGATGCCAAAATGAAGCAATGTACTCAACGCATCGACGCTGTATGTATGGGATAATGACCCCGAGGAAAATAAGCTCAAAGCTTTCACGCAGAAGCGACGTGGAACTGGCCCGCGGATAAAAATTGGCGATGACAGCACTCCAATCCCAATCCATGCATGGAACACTGGCTTCTTAAAAAATGAAGAAAACAAATAGGAGCTATTCTCATTCATCAGCACAGAGATATCAAAGTCTGTCATGGACAGAAAGCTCCTCCTGAGTACCCGCTTTGAGACCGTGCCCTCCAAAAAAGAATGTGACCTCAAAACGCTTCATCATTTCAAGACAGACACCGGCTCCTATTGCATCTGGCTCATGCCGCAAAGCAGGGTCATAAACAGCTTATGTTCTCACAGTGGACAGCGATGTTGTTGTTTTGGCAATCCGGTTTTTTCGAAACCGTAAGTCTATCAATCTCGTGCCAAGCTCAGCGCGGAGTTCAACTTGAGAAAAAAGGGTTTTGAACCTTACCCGTGTAGCTCAGTCGGTAGAGCATCATACTTGCACGTACGCGGCCCGGGTTCGATCCGCGGCGCATGCAGAGACAGATTTCCCCCTCAAATTTGACCCGTTTTTCTCCCTGATAGTTTAATTCCCAAAACACGCCCGGGGAGTTATGGTTAAATCAAAGCAGTTTCATTTGTAACTTGATATAGGCTGATCGTCATCGCGATCGCGAGGAAAATTCAGAAGTGCGGGGAGGGGAATGAGTTTTTGGAAACCCCGCCCACGAGCATACCCTTATTTATTTCTGCTATGACGAATATGCTTTTCTTTCATTCAGCAATCTGTGATCCAGAGTGCCAAAACTCAGGGGTGTGTTTAACACCTAATACGTGTAACTGCACCAATACTGGTTACGGCGGCGACCATTGTCAAACAGGTATGTAAAGGCAGGCACATGGTCAAAACAAGGTAATTAATTATGATGATACTATGTTATGACGATTATTGTATCAGAATTTAAGGTTTGTCAATTGTTAAGCTTTCATCAATTTTTCTGACCAAGATGGATATTTTCATTCCAGCAATCTGTGATCCCATTTGCGAGAATTCGGGGATATGCTCAGTACCTAATACGTGTAACTGCACTAATACCGGCTACGGAGGCGACCGCTGCCAAACAGGTCAGTTCGCAATAGAATCTTAATGGTATATAACTTTTGTGATTGTTTTGTCAGTTTAAAAACAAACTTAAACATCTCTTAGTACCCCAGATGTGACAAACATTTTCATTTCAGCCATCTGTGATCCTCTATGTCAGAATTCTGGCGTATGTTCAGCACCTAATACATGTAATTGCACTAATACCGCCTATGGTGGCGACCAATGTCAAAAAGGTCAGAACTATATTGTAATACAGATTTAGAAACAGTTTGGTGTTTTGTTCACCTTTTCCTTCTTACTTTGTAAATATTTTCATTTCAGCCATCTGTGATCCTGTATGCCAGAATTCAGGCGTCGGGCAAGTTCGCCTTTTTGAGACACCTGTCTTTATCATTTACTCTTGCCTTTACAGTAAGGCCTAGAGTACTAAGATCATGGTCGCTAATATATCAATCTTTCACATAATATCAATAGGTCCATTCAATCTTTAAAATTGGCGTCTCTAAACCGCTTCAAATGAATATGGGGCGATCACTCCCCGCTCTCCCCTACCCCTCTAATGTGACAGACATTTTCATTTCAGCCATCTGTGATCCTGTATGTCAGAATTCAGGCGTATGTTCAGCACCTAATACATGTAACTGCATGACTAGTTACAGTGGAGATCAATGTGAAATAGGTCAGTGTTATATTTTTATCTAGAATAGGCCAATACATTGATCTTTCTTTTCGGGGGGGGGGGGGGGTTAAATGTGGTGTTTTTTTAGACTCACGGCAGTATATAGGCCTAACGTGTAGTATGACGTGACTCGATAATTCACTTTAAATGGACAAACGTCACCAATACTGGTTTACGGAGGCGACCAATGTCAAACAGGTATGTATAGGCAGGCAATTGGTCAAAACAAGGCAAATTAATCATGATGATACTATGTTATGACGATTATTGTATCAGAATTTTAGGTTTTGCAATTGTTAAGCTTTCATCCATTTTTCTGACCAAGATGGATATTTTCATTTCAGCAATCTGTGATCCCATTTGCGAGAATTCGGGGATATGCTCAGTACCTAATACGTGTAACTGCATTAATACCGGCTACGGAGGTGACCAATGCCAAACAGGTCAGTTCGCAATAGATATTACTTTTGTGATTGTTTTGCTAGTTTCACTTTTTCCTAAAGGGGTACTAAGAGATGTGTTGAAGGCTGCGCACTCAATTAGGATAAAAACCGGGATTTCTACATTTTTACAATTGTATTACAAATACAAACGTACAGCTGTAAGGATTAAGAAAAATCAGCCGTCTTTGTGCAATAAAACGTCGTATTAAAATATTCCATCCCCGGATCGGACAGCATTTAATAGTAAACAGCGTTACGCTATTTTTCTTTCTTGTGTTTCTTTTTTATTCAAATTACATACGATATTACATACAGGGCGTTTGAAGAAGAAAAAAGTTTCAATAGATAGCGATGATATTTAAACATATTTAAACATTGTTTTAATCAAGTTTTGCTGCTTTTTCGTGAGTAGAAACAACAATAATGGCCAATTATAATTACTAGCGGCGTACCCTCGCTACGCTCGGGTCCCCGCTACGCTCGGGTCCCCGCTAGATGGTTATGCCACATTACCTACCTCTGAAACCACATAACCCCTTCACCCCCCTCAACCAGGTTGATTTATAACCATATTCCTCCTAAAGGCATTATAAACCCCTTACAATAAAGGCATTATAAACCCCTTACAACCCCACCCCCAATTAGGTTGATTTATAACCATATCCCTCCTAAATCATTTACCGTGGCTACTTTATTAACCCATACCTCTCAAACTGCATCAAGCTAACCCGTTCTTTTAAAACCACATAAACTCCCTACAACCCCCCCCCCCCCCCCCCCCCACTGTACACCAACCAGGTGGATTTATAATCATAACCCCTAACCATTTCCCGTGGCTACCTCATTAACTCTTAACCCTATCCTAAAACATTTCCCGTGCGCCCCCCCCCCCCCCCCCCCCATACACACACACAAACCAGGTTTATTTATAATCACAACCCTCCCTAAACCATTTCCTGTGGCTACTTCATTAACCCTCGGTCCCTTAAATAGTTTGGCATGCCAACTTAAAGTAAAGAAATCAGGTTGCTTCATTAACCCCCGCAAAACGCCACTTGTACTATTATAAATCTAGGGCCTAGAGTCTAGGCCTATCCTAAACCATTTCCCGTGGTTTTAACCCCCCACCCCCAACATGACACCAAATACCCTACCAACTGCACAGGCCTATATAACCATTTCCCGTGTGGCTTCTGCGCCATGTGTAGGGGTGCGTGTGTCGCGGCAGAGAGCCCTTGCGCAAACATGCACGCGACGCGTTACCACGGTATGATTACGCGGTAGTACGCGCAACGCACAATGTCGTTCAATTCTAGTGGCATTTATGAGCCAAATCTGAGAGGTTTTTTGCTGTTTTTGGAGCGAATTGTTAACTAATTTCACTGAAATAAACTTTAACGCCCTTCCCGTTATTTCCTCTATCTTTCATGCAAATAAGGCGCCACTTTGATCACAACTAACGGAGAAATAAGGATAACAAACATACAAACATACACCGTTTCCAGATTTATAGTAAGATTATCTTTAATATTGAAGTACATTTTGTACAAAATGAATCTGAAACATCTCTTAGTACTACTTTAATGTTCATTTCAGCCATCTGTGATCCTGTATGCCAGAATTCAGGAATATGTTCAACACCTAATACTTGTAACTGCATGACTGGTTACAGTGGAGATCAATGTGAAATAGGTCAGTGTTGTATTTGATCTAGAATATACATTGATCTTTCTTTTCGGGGGGGGGGGGGGGGTAAATGTGGTGTGTTTTAGCATAGATAATCAAGACGATTAGCCTTTCACCCTGTCATGAAATAACTTCTCAAATTCCATAAATAATACGCCACACTCGTTCCCAGATGCTTTAAATCGCTAGGAATGTGCTATTATCCATAGTGCTCATCATGGGTTCGAGTTTACGTGTTATACAAAACCGGGTGAAATAAGTGTCTATAAACTTCACAAATAGCGTTATATCTATCGCATCGGTGAATGCGCGTATTAAAGGGGCACTAAGAGATGTGTTGGAGGCAGCGCCCTCAATTATGATAAAAACTGAGATTAGTTTATTTTTATAATTGTATTACATGTATGAACTTACACCTATAAGGATTAAGAAAAATCAGCTCTCTTTGTACAAGAAAACGTCGATTCAAAAATGCTCGTCCCGCGGGACGCGCATTTTCCCCTGCAGTATCCCCCTGCAGTACGCGTGATACATAACGCGAACCATATTTGCATAGAGGGCGTTTTTCAATAAATAGCGATGATATTGTTTTAATCAAGTTTTGCTGTGTTTTTGTTAGTAGAAACAACAATAATGGCAATTTTTAATGTTCATCTTGAATTCTGAAGTGAATTTTTAAACATTTAAAATTTTCAACACCACTTAATGTCCCTTTAAATTAATATGTTTCAAATATTATATTATATAGAAGTATTTTAACTATCACGGTTCTAGGGTGCCTTATAGGATGGACTACTCGTGGTTTAAGTTGTTACAAAGTAATCGAAACGATGTACTCGTACCAAGATGCCCAGAATGCATGTGAACAGGAGGATGCATCGAGTTACATTGCCGTGGCAAATGACGCTGACGAGCATTCATTCATTGCAGTAATAGCGCCTGGAAACAAATGGTTAGGTTGCAATGCCATTGGAGGCACCTTCTTGTGGACATGTCCAGACATGTCCGGAAAGACGTTTGATGCGAATACAGGAACGGCAAGTCCCGCGGATTCATATTGGAGTGAGTGAATACATCAGAATGTTATTTTTATAGGCCGAGAGGTATAGTCCCGGGGGGGGGGGGGGGCGGGGGGGGACTCAGATACTTTTCGGTAGGGATGTGCCGTCAGAAAATGAAAATTGACCCAAACATTTACCAATTTTCGGCAGAAAATGGACCCATACATATACCAGACACTCAATATTTCCATATGACAGATATTTTGCTACAATTTCTGTGAAAAACAGCAAATTGATGGATTTTAGACCCTTTAATTTTAACAAAAATGGCTATGAAAAGGGGTTATTTGTTTACCAGACGGGTGAAAAGAGGACCCTATTTGACGGAACATCCCCGTAACCTCATATCCACTAATTGAGTCTGGTCCCATCCGGACCCAAACGTTTGTCCAACCCGACCGACAGTGGTTTTTTTCTTCTTATATATTAATTAGAGAAACCACACATCAAAAATTGGTAGTTCGAAGCACATTACAGAGAGAAATGTCACATATTTGAGTCATTTGGAGATACATTAGAGAGCTTTGTGCGAAAGAAACAATTTGAGAATGAAACAAATACATTGTTTTATATGTATTGAACATCTTTATTTTGCAGATTGGGATTCGGGTCAACCTGAGACTAACAATGAGGAATGCCAAGTTCAACAGACAGGAGATGCACTCATCTGGCATAGCTGGCCCTGTGCATCGACTTTCCCAATGGTCTGTGAGCTCTTGCGTATGTAAAAGTGGCTGTGCGGAATTCAATCAAAATGTGTTATTTGTTGATGGTATGGATTTACTCAAGTCGAACTTATTTTTTCTTCTTCACGTCGCCTGTCATTATCGCCTTGTATTGTATTAATCATGCCGACAAATATTAGATTAGATATTATTAGTAGAGTCATTATCTTGGATTCCGTGACCATTTTCTTCCTACCTTAGTTTCTTAGTGAATTTGTCAACTAGAACCATTTTAAAAGAAAATGAGCTCCCATGCATTTCTCAAAAGTGGCGGGAACATTGTTTTATAGCGCAAATTCCAAAATGGCCGCCATACAGGGGCCCAAAAATTAAAATGGCTTTAATTAAGCTAAAAAGCACATCAAATTGTTCGGCTGAGCACAAGGATTCCGAAAAAGTATAGTTTGCACTACTTCCGATGTTTGGTTACCGAGTTATCGGGTAAAACGTAAAAAGGTCGTTGACCTTTACATATGGGGTCAAAATTTAAACTTGGTCCGATTTTGAAAAATGAGATCTCAAATTGTTCGTCTGATTGCAAGGATTCCAGAAATGATACTTTTTACCACCTAAAGTGTCTATTGTACCTCATAAAGGGGTCAAAAGGTCAGATTCTATATAGGTCAGTATACCTTGACCTTTTGACCTACACAAAATATTCCCGGTGGTAAAAAAACACCTATTTCTGGAATCCTTGTGATCAAACGAACAATATGAGATATTGTTTTTCAAAATCGGAGCAAGTTAAAATTTTGACCCCATATGTAAAGGTCAACGACCATTTTACGTTTTACCCGATAACTCGTTAACCAAACATCGGAAGTAGTGCAAACTATACTTTTTCGGAATCATTGTGCTCAGCCGAACAATTTGGTGTGCTTTTTAGCTTAATTAAAGCCATTTTAATTTTTGGGCCCCTGTATGGCGGCCATTTTGGAATTGCGCTATAAAACAACGTTCCCGTAACTTTTGAGAAATGCATGGGAGCCCATTTTCTTTTAAAATGGTTCTAGTTGACAAATTCACGAAGAAACTAAGGTAGGAAGAAAATGGTCACGGAATCCAAGATAATGACTCTACTATTATGTATTATGAAGCAAGACCATAGGCGTGTGCAGGATGTGTTGGGACCCGGGGTCTTACCTAAGCTATACAGTGGCGTGCACAATTCTTCCGGGTGGCTTGCCGCCGAGTAAGACATTTGAGAGCGGGGGCGGGGATAGGAGGGGGGGGGGGGGGGGGGGGTTGTGCCACCAAAGGCCCCCTGGACACGCGCCTGAAGACAAATCATTTGACACCTCCATTATGTTACAGTTAATTGAACAATATTTCGATTTGGACCCCAACATGATCTTTGCCTACAAAACTTCAATAATATAAGTCTTTTTAAAAGTAAGGAAATGTATGTAATTGCCTATTCTTAATGGTTGAAACGGAATGGTGCTAGACAAGTTCCAACAGTCCCACAAGACCCGTCTGAGCTTAAATGATTATAAATATTTTAAACAGGTTCGCCGTTTTTTCTATTTCAAATTTCAAAGATTGAATTGACATTGTATCATAAGAACATTTTTCTGTCCATTTTGGAGCTTCGTTATTAAATTATGGCAAATCTACTCAGGCATGTCAAGTTTAACTTGGCCACTTTTCATGTGAAAAGAATTCTTTTATTACAATCGTCATTCAGTGAGTAATTGAACACAATAAAAAAAAATTAAAAAGTAATTTTAACTACTAAATGTTGATAGTTAGTTCAATTTGAGCAGAAAAACATATTTTCACCCATAGTATCCATCACAAACCACAGAAGATGTGAACATTAGATATATATTAAACAATACATTGATCTACCAACAGTTTCCCAAAAGTTGCGAAACCATTTCAAAGCTTTATATCTCCGGTAAAATAATTCGACAGGCCATGGTTAGGCTTGTCAAATCCACAGTTTCTGAATCGAAGAAAAAAGACCTGTAGACAACTTCTAATGACATTAATAGGCTCAATACTATTTTTTTAGGATGCATAGGCCTATAGCATAAATAAACGTATTCGAATTGTTTGGCTGTACGATTACTCAAGAAAAAAATGTCAGAGAACATTTTAATGTTAAATTGAGGCGCACCGGCAAAGTAGACTATTTTGGAACTTGGTGGACAAATACAAATACTTATAGACAGGATCTGTACAAGAAGCAGTTCGCGGTAGCTGTAAAAATTGACAACATTGACGTCATTAGTTAGACGTGCAGTGAGTTAAAAGTCCAACGCAATCTGTTCGACGACTTTCAGTCGTGAACATTGTTCCGAGGTCAATATTGTGCACCGTATTTTGCGAAGAGACTTGAAGAAGTTCCCGTAAAGATACATATTAAGCAGAAACGGTGCCTTATAGGATTTATTAGTCTATCTTAACTGATGTAAATTGTTTATATGCTCTAAAGTTCATAAAATAATATTATTATAGACTGTAACAATTTTAAAAAGCTAATTAAAAACATTTTTCATTTCATTATTGTTTTGTGCTTTCTTACCAGTAAAAACAATCCCTTACTCTACAAAATAAATGTTGTATCGTTCAAATCGGTGGTATATTAATGTTGATGTGGCCCATAGTCTAAAGTAGTCACAAAACCACTTGGGGCCGAATGTTGACTTAAACGTGACAATGGCAAACTGGAAGGATCACACTGTGAGCATGTGAGTTTGCCCCTGTTTAGGGGGAAAGCAATAACCAAATAATAAATAATTATTTCTAAAAGGAAAAAAAGGCAAAACAACAACACATTTTCGCATTGTCCTCAATCTTAAGCCCTGTATGATGATACCGTAGCCAATTAATTCAATAAGTACATACACACTTCAAATGCTAAAAAACCGTGAAACTGGCCCAACTCATTGTATGATCTCTCTGTTTTAAATGGGCAAAACAAAGTGAAAATTGTAGATTCCATGCATCCGTTCTTTTACAGTGCAGTTAACAAAGATAGGAGGAATAGCAACAGTTTTTATTCTGTCGAATGGAATTCTGTATCCAACGTTGTGGAAAAAAGTGATGTTTATCACATAACAAATCGTCGCTGTTCTGACATAACGACACATCACAACAGAATTAAGTAAAGTGATGTGTCGTTATGTCAGAACAGCGACGAAATGTTTAAAGCTAAAAACGTGAGTTTATTCATTTCTTGGGGAATTTAATGCATTTATATATACAGTCTGTATACTAGTATAAGATTTACAAATAAATGTACACAAGGCGACGAAAAACGAAACCCTGTTCTATGTGCCCGACCGCCTATTTTTTCGGAGATCGGCGAAGAAAAAAAATTCACGTGCAAATGAATACCGACCCAAAAATATTTTGTGGCATGTAAAATTACTGAAACATTTTCCAAAATGTTATGGATTTTTCTACGTTTATTTTGAAGGGAAAAAAGAAGGAGAAAATAAAAGTCCGATCGACCGATCCAACCTGAGAGGTCCGTTTGCCCGTAGAACAGGGTTTCTTTTTTTCGTCGACTAATTAGAATATTTATACAAGGTGTATCAAAAAATAGGATTCATGACGGTTCATACTTGTCAAATCACTAAACCATGACCAATTCAGCTTCATTGCAAAGCCCAATTAAAAACGATAATATTCTGAAAATGTGAGATAATTAAATCCGATGATAAAATAAGACCGCTAGCGTAATTTGCGTAAGAGGAACATATCAGAGAAGCTCTTGCGGTTTGTGGCTACCCCAAGTGGACAGTGGATAGAGTAAAGAAGCGAACGAAAGCAAAAAAAAAGACAAATCAGTAGTTGTCAAAAATCAGAAAGCAGTCCAGGAAAACAAAAGCAAAGGCATGGTCGTGCTTCCTTATGTGGCAGGTCTCTCTGAAAAAGTCAGCAGAGTTCTGAAAAAAACCCACAACATAGCGTCCGCCATGAAACCGCACACGACCATCAGAAATATGCATCCAAAAGACAAACAAGAGAAAGACATGAAAGTAAATGTAATTTATGAAATACCATGTACCAGCTGTGACAAGACGTATGTAGACGAGACAAAGAGACGATTTGTCGTCAGACTCGGCGAACACAAAGGCGAAGCAAAAAAGCCGGTCAATCAAGTTTCACCAGATCTAAACGCAAAAAATCACTAACAGAACTTAATAAATCAGCCATCACAAATCACGTGGTCAGGGCAAAATCATATAATTAACTGGGAGGGGGCCTCAATTTTGGGTAGAGAAGAGAATAGAAAGGCAGGTTGGATACGGGAATCCATCTGAATAAGGATGCGAGGCACATAGATCATGAACAGAGACGATTAGGGGATCTACAATCTCAGTCACGTATACGATCCGCTGATTACGCCCTCCACCACAAGGGGCGTCACGAAACTTACCAGATCCGGTCAGTTTCCCGACAAAACAACAACAGCCGATCAGTAGCTTTGAGAAAGCTGGTCGTTGACCAACGAAACTGTCAGCTTGGAAAAAAACGTAAGTTTTTCATCTATCCGATATTTGTCTTGCCAAAAAACCTTACTACTTCATCTATCTTAATTCACATAGGGGAGGATCGGGTAAGTGGTCCAGTTAAGCATAGGGGGAAATGGGGTAAGTGGTCCAGTTAAACACATTACGGGATATAAACCATGACCGTGCAGGTAAATTGTTACCGAATTGCTATGATAATATTACTCATGTAACAGTCTACATTATTTATGTTACAAAGTATTGAACGAACAAATCAATTAACACTAACTAATAATTCTACTTGGCATAGACCACTTCCCCGTCATTCGGGGTAAGTAGTAAGTGGTCCAATATGTTCTAACGGTTAAAATACACAGTAATCAGCGAATGGCAACACAGGAATTGTGCAATTGTTTTCTATACCAACATATATTTGCACATAGTTTATTCTTAAACATGATTTAATGTGTAAAAACGATACTTTTCTCACGAAACCAAGGTTTTATATACTTTTCGTGGTTAATGTGATTCATGTGTAGACCTAATAATACCACTACGTCTTACAAATCATTCGGCCAGCAGCACCTGTTTGATATATTCTACTGAAAAAAGGAGGTATATTTCATGAAATAGACTCATGTAACACAAATGTAGCCCAGGTTAAAAAAACATGACCATAATATATAGTTTGATCGGGGCTTAATTCATTCGTTTTCGGCGGCTGCCCCGAAACTGTGGAATTCGCTTCCCACCAAGGTTCGATCTGCTTCCACTGTCGAACAGTTTAAGTGCAAGCTGAAGCACTACCTTTTCACTCGTTTGTAATTTTGGCAATTCTGTATCTATATTGACTTTTGCGCTTCAATTGTGTTTGCCTTTTACTCATGTATATATTTTGTTAATTTGTTATTGTATTTTATGATTGTACAGATTGTGCGTATTCTTAATTTTTAATTTTTAATTTTAATTTTTTAAATTTTAAATTTTTAAATTTTTAAATTTTAAATTTTAAATTAATTTTTTTTAAATAATTGATTGATTTTATCTTTGTGCGGCGCATTGTGTTTCCTTGCGGTTTGAAATGCGTCTTTTAAATGCCTGTTTATTATTATTATTATTATTATTCGAATAATAATAATAGCTTCAGTACGTATGGTCATCGCTTCTTCACAGCGGGAGACCGTCCGTGAGCTGCTGTGGGTCTCAGGTGTGTATTTTTTTTTAAATTTACAGAGAACTCACATCTAATTAATAATAGGCCTGCTTGCTTTACTTGATTAGTCGAACTTAGTTGATTAACTCAGAACTAAAGGCATTGAAATTAGACCAATATTGACCATTATAATATAGTGGTTGCGGTTTTGGAAATCAACAGGCAATTTGATTGTTTGTTGGCTGATTTCCCGCCGATACGCACTATTGCATTATGAGACATAATATAGTTTGGTCGGGCTTAATTCATTCGAATAGTAATAATAGCTTCAGTGCGTATAATGGTCATCGCTTCTTCACAGCGGGATACCGTGAGTTGCTGTGGGTCTCAGGTGTGTATTTTTTTTTAATTTACAGAGAACTCACGTCTAATTAATAATAGGCCTGCTTGCTTTACTTGATTAGTTGATTAACCCAGAACTTATTTATTTATATGTACATGATAAACTAGTAGCATTCTACAACAGAGTTCCGTGTCATTAAACACTCATTAGTCTCAATAATGGAATAGGATTCCTGTATTTAATAGCTACATTAAAAAGTTAATTTCGGTTTTGCTACGCTTTTTAAAAATTTATATGTACATGATAAACTAGTAGCATTCTACAACAAAGTTCCGTGTCATTTAACACTCATTAGTCTCAATAATGGAATAAAATCCCTGTATTTAATAGCTAAATTAAAAAAAATTAATTTCGGTTTTGCTACGCTTTTTTATTCTACCAATTCTACGTTGAAAGGCGTAGTATAGTGGACATTGCTCTGCAGGTCGTTGTCATGGTTTTGTTTGAAATCCAAACGGGAAATGCCATATACACTTATTATAATATTAGGCAGATCGTCGTTAGATATATGAGAGTAGCGTCATCGATTCGGCCACTGGAGTGACCTCCTTTTAGGCAAATATGGCTTTTATGTGGCCTTTGAACAAAACATTCTTGAACAAATACCGAGTTGGGTTCATACTCTTCGTATGTCTCATCTACGCTACAGTTGCAGTAGTGTTTGGTTCTATTGTTACGCAATCCGGACACTTCACTTCATCAAATGATAAAATGTTGCAACATCACACCTACTGGACTCAACCGACAGGACTAACAAAACATAATTTGATACCGTGTGCTATGATGTGCTTCAGAGAAAGTGATTGTTTGTCTTTTAACATTTTGAAAGATGCACAAAATGGCAGCGCCGAGAGTAACTGTTTTCTGAATAACGCTACGGCCGGATCTTTTCCAGATGACTTTCATCACGACACAAGATTTGTTTATTTTGAGGATAGAAATCATCATCAACAGCTATCGGAGGTATTACACTGCCATTCTGGCAACCAATTTCATCGTGTCAAACAATTTGCTCTCCATAACAATATAAATATATTTGTCTGTTTTTCATATGCCTCAAAAACTTTGGTTTAAAAATGTTATTTTCTTTTCAAGGCATGCCTGTTATGTGATATTCTTCTTGGAATTCCCGTTATATCTGTGATTTCATCCTCTAAACGCATTTTTTTACAGAGCGTTACAGTGTGACGCGAATCTTAATAACTTCTAAAGCGAGGTTTGAAAATAAAACTACTTATTTTACTGGCTTGTTTTTTCGCTCGTAAATATTGTTACAGGTATTGGAACTGCGTTAAGGCACAACAAAAGTTGTTTGTTTGTCCATAGAGGGTCCTCAAAAGGTAGGGTCGGTAGGTCATAAAAACCTTTTTTGGTGGCCTAATCCAGTTATCGGTGTTTACTGCTACGATTAAAAAACCGACCATAAGCCAATACATAGGCTAATGGGGATGCTATAAAATGAAAATGGAGATATTAATCAAATCCCAAAATTTCAAGCAGATTTCTTTTTTAAATTTAGTAAAGTTATGTGATTTATTTTAACGGAGATACGGCCAGGATGGGTTCAAGGCAAGTTAAACTTCAATTTCAGAAGACAAAAGATTAGGATGAAAAAAGATGGCCTACAATGGTCTCAATTTGATCCATATTTTGAAAAGGTCAACACTATCGCAAGGTCTCTTATAATGAGAACATTTTGACGGTAACATTATCTTTGCGTGATTGTGGCAATGTATGATAATGATTATCATATCATTGGTCATAAGCCCGAGTGAATCTACCACGATTACCGAGCTTACTAAACATGGTCAGTACTTGGAACAATGTGCCTTGTCTTGCCTTAAAGGCATATTATGTGATCTTTTCCAGAGAGCGCCCTCTATTCATTTTTTTTTTTTTTTTTTTTTAGAAGGTAGATTTTCTTGGCAGATTTACATTTCTGATCATAAATCGCAAGTTACAGAGCGATACGATTCATAATTACCTCAACATCATGGTTTTAGAGTGAATTTAGAGTTAAAATATAAACTGTCGTGTTAACCCGACAGTTTATTTTCACTCTGAAACCATGATTTTGAAGTAAGTAATTAAGAATCGTATCGCCCTCTGTAACTTGGAATGTATGTACGATTTATGATCAAAAATGTAAATCTGCAAGAAAATCTGCTTTCAATTTTTTTTTCGATGTTGAGGGCGTTCCGTGGAAAGATCACACCTTTAAACGACACCCGCGCCTCCGTCAGTTTTGACGATTGGTTGTCATCTCCGTATCATCTTTCTCTAAGCTGCTCTGTCTTATGTCAGGCGCTTATTTTGCCCAATAGAACAGATGCATCGTCGAAAAACCAAGTTTATCAAATCGAAAAACCAAGTTTATCGATTCGATTGGCATAGTTTTTCGAAGAAAAAACAGGTTTCTCGACCGATACACTTGATTTTTCAAGAAAAACTAAGACAATCAACGACAAACTTGTTTTTTCGATTCGATAAACCTGGTTTTTCGATTCGATTGTCATAGTTTTTGATAAACATGGTTTATTGATTGAGAAACCTGATTTTTCGGGGGAAAAAATATAACAATCGACGATAAATTTCAAAGGTATTTTCGCCCAGATATTTTTCAAGAAAAACTAAGACAATCAACGACAAACTTGTTTTTTCGATTCGATAAACCTGGTGTTTCGATTCGATTGTCATAGTTTTTGATAAACATGAATTATCAGTTGAGAAACCTGATTTTTCGGGGAAAATATAACAATCGACGATAAATTTCAAAGGTGTTTTCGCCCAGATATCTGGGCATATAGGTTGGTTTTCACGCAGTAGGGGGTGATTTTCCGGTTATCGTTAAAAATGATTTTGTTGTTGTTGGGTAGTCATGATTTTAATGCCAAACTTGAGAGAAATATGGTTATGTCACATCAGATCGCCGTTCGAACGAGGAAAACCGGTAAGGTATTTCGGAAGTTATTGACATACATTTTACAAAATACAGGAGGCTAATTTGCTAATTCAGCATAGGCCTACATCAAGGCATTATACATGTAGCTTGACTGTAGCTTGCCCTCTAGAATGACCTCCAGCTCCACAATGTAGTTTTCCGGGTGTAAAATCACGTGTAGCAGCCGTGTAATAATTATGGTATATATGTATACTTTCGATGTAGCTGCCGTGTGTTTTTATATTATTATGCAAATTAGAGGTCAATTCGCTTACCCAAAATGGTAGATAGCAGCTATTATACAGCAGTCTAATACGCATGTAAAATTGTATAGCTGCCGCTGGGCTTGGTATATTAGCACGTTACCAGTGTCAGTACCAAAGCGGACCGTATACATCTAGGCGCGTGAAAAACTCATTCGTATTCTCACCCCCAGGCCATAGTGACCAGGCTATACTACCCACCCCCTGGGCATAGCACGGGAAGTTAAGGCCTTTCACAATTGATTTTGATGTTCCAAAATTGAAAATGGGAAAATATTTAATTATTTGATTTGATTTCATTATTTTGCATCTTTTCCTTTCTTGGATCTCCACTAGCATGGGAACAAACAACGTCTATATATGTAATTCATACGGCCGTTCACAATTGATTTCGAGTTTCCTGTTGCCGCTCTCGTCCAAAATTGAGAGTTATAAACATTTTTTATTTATTTTTTTATTTTAGGGTTTTCACCTTGAAAATGCCTTTCAATAAACTTTCATTTACTACTTTCTGACTTCAGTTATGAAGAGTGAACATGATTGCATTGCATTATTACTTGGGTATCACTAATCATAATTGGAAAATAATTAAATGCAGAGTCCTCGATATAGCCTAGGGGTTGTACAATGGGTGGAAATTGGTTGCGACCACGTGGTTCAAAATAAAGAAAGTTGTAAGCTGAGACATTTGTCTCAGCTCTACATTGTAGGCGAGGAGGTCCATATCCGGGGGAGGGGGATTACGGTAACAGGTGAGGGCATGATTTGTACTGATAAATTTACCATTGCAGTACAGCCACCATGTGCAGATGTTATTTTAACTTGAAAGTTCATCTAAAAAATATGTTAAGTTCGGTTTAAATGTTGAGTTCACTCACTCGAGATCCGTTTCTTTTACTTCTATTATTTACGGAAGTCGGTGTCGCACGCACCTGTCAAAAAGTAGGCCCCCCATCTGATCCACACCATGCATGGAGGTTGTTTGTTGAAGATTCGATTATTTCCCCATAGTTTGATTCCTCCAGTTTCTGAACCTCCTTGCACATGGCATTTTACTTGAATCTGGGTTTTCCCTTTAAAGGGAATTTTTATTAATTTTAATTATGCCATTATTATTCTTAAAACTATTTTGTCAGTGTTATTTTCGATTCGATTGTCAAAGTTTTTGAAAAAAAACCCCACAAGTTTATCAGTCGAGAAACCTCTTTTTTCGAGAAAAAACCATGAACACTGTAAGAAGCATGCGAAACCAAAAAAACCGGCGTAAATTAGGGATGTTTTATGACGCTTTCAGAGATCTGAAATCGACGGTTTACAAGAAAAAAACAAAGGGCTATTCCAGTGGCGTAGCCAGGTTATTCATATTGGAGGGGGGCGATAACTGAAAATGAACCGACAGATTGTTTTGATTGAAGACACGCGCGCGTAGCGCGCGAATTTTTTTGACTTTACACCTATTTTTTGGCACGATTGAGGTACATTTTGGCTCTAAACAAGCTTGTACCAACGAATATTGCATTTAGGTGACTGTTACGTGCGCGTAGCGCGCGAAATTGTTCATATGTGTACTTTTGACTGCTTTTGACCATCATAATTCCATGATTCCTCTGGTCAAATGAACCGACAGTGCCAATCTCAACCGACACGACGTCAATATTGGCTACGGCACTGGCTATCCCCCCCCCCAAAAAAAAATCAAAATCATGCAGATTTATACGTGTTTGGTTGGTTCGGTCCTATCATGACTGACAGCTCGTGACCTTACAGATACCACGCCACAAATAACGATTTTCAGCAAAGGAGTAACAATCACGGAGCGGGTGTCCAGTAATCAACTTTATTTGGTCAATCCACCGGGAACGAAGTCTGCCTCTCTTGCGCTTCCCTTCAATCATGCCTTGCATGATCATCTTCTCCAGGTTATTACCCTTGCGACGTGAGATATGGCCGAAGTACCTCAGCATTTGGGTGTTGATAGCATGAAGAAGTCGTTTAGACACCCCTATATACGCGTTTAGGGGTCAAATTATGGAGAAAAACACGCAAAATCCTCATAATCCTCAAAATCTAATCCGAATCGTTGGTCACGCATGCCTACAGCATGATTTGACTGCCCTGACTGCCCTGGGATATATTGACAAACCATCGCTTCTTTTGCCGACCTCTTTTTTCTTTTCTTTGTATTTTTCTGAACACCCTAGACTGCTTTATCGTACCAATAATAGTAAACCATTTCCTCCTCATTTTGTTCTTTAAAGAAACTCTGCAAATCTATGATTGGCCAAAAGAAGGCAGTATCAACGGGTAAGTATGGTCAAAAGTATATAATTGGGGATAACAACACTTTGAAGTCTATTACATTATATGGCGGCGAAACCAATAGTATCTAAACGATGGCGCAATAGTGGTGATTGGTCCAATTGTGGTTCCTAACTTGAAAATTGGGAGGAAAAATTAGATCTGAAAATGGGCTGACGGAATGAGGGAATGAATGGATGGTAGGTCATCCAAGGATAGACGCCCATTAGAAATGACGAATGGTTGTTTAAATAATCGACATTATTACAGGAAAATAGATAGCTTTTCAATAATCGAAGTGTTTCATTTGTAACTTGATATTTATTGATCAATTTTAACTTCATAAAATTAATTGTATCCTAAAATCATGAAAATTGATTTTATGAATTGTAAAATAGCCATCAATTGTACACTATAATTAATACAAGTTATACTGAATATAAATTCAAACCTATAGTTGATCTTTATGAAATGCCCCCTGGTGATCTTCATCGCAATGATAATGCAGAAAAGTACTGGAATGAAGTTTTCTTTTGAAACCCCGCCCACGAGCATGCCGTTGTTTATATCTGCTGTAACGAATATTATTGTATACTACCGGGTACCCTCGCTCCTTTTGGGTCCTCGGTAGTTGAAGTATTATGATCTAAATTACATTCCTTCATGATTTGTAGCAAATGGGCATAGACATGGGTTCAAAATTGTAGATCCCTGGATTGTGAAAAACCTGAGCCTATCACTATCACTCGCACTGTTAGAAATATCAAAAATATGGATAAAAATGGTTTTTCCATTGATCTTGCGTTTGAGATCAGTGATCTTGATTTCAGTGAGTGTACTGTTGATGACATGCTTGAACAATTTAACGGCATAGTCCTTGGTGTGTTAGACTCTCATGCACCTCCTCAGCAGCGCTCATGTAGAATAAGATCTCAATCTCCTTGGTTTAATGACGAGATCAACAAAGCCAGACGTGAAAGAAGGAAATGTGAAAGAAAATGGCTTAAGAGTAAAAGCAAAACTGATCATGATGCTTATGTCAAACAACTCAAGGTCACTAATAAGCTCATTAACTGTACCAAAGAGAACCACTACAAAGAGAAACTTGAGGGATCAAATAGCAAGAATATGTATGGTACTTTGAACCAATTACTTAACAATAACGTCAAACAACTCCCTGATTGTAGTTCTACTACCGATATGTGTAACTCGTTTGCTACATTTTTCAATGACAAAGTTATGAAGATACGTAGGAACCTTGATGACAACTCTGAATCTAATGTTGATGATTGTGAACTTGATATAAAAATGTGTGGTAAATCAATGTATGCTTTTTATAATGTGACTTCTGATGATGTTTGTAATATAATTATGTCGACACCTTCAAAATCGTGTACTCTTGACACATTGCCTATGTGGTTGTTAAAGGAAAATATTGCTGAGCTTGTAGCTCCACTGACAAATATTATCAACAAATCGTTCAGTAGTGGTATTTTCCCCACACAACTCCGTGAGGCGGTTGTGTCCCCTATTCTCAAGAAACCTACTCTGGACAGACAGGTTCTTAAGAACTACCGACCTGTATCTAACCTTAGCTATGTGTCCAAGATCATGGAAAAAATCATTTGCGCCCAGATAAAAGACCACCTCAATGTCCATGGTCTTCAAGAAAGCTTCCAGTCTGCTTATAAAGAACTACACAGCACTGAAACAGCCCTTCTGTGTGTGAGAACTGATCTTCTGAGAGCCATTGATGAAAACAAAGCTATTGCGGTCGTGTAACTTGATCTCTCTGCCGCGTTTGACACGGTTGATCATTGTATTCTGTTGAGGCGGCTTTCTTCCACCTTTGGTATCCGTGGCAAGGCTCTTAGTTGGATTCGTTCTTACTTACAGAACCGTTCGTTTCGTGTTCGTGTTGGGGATTCCGAATCTACAACACATGAGCTTAGATTTGGAGTTCCCCAGGGCTCTGTTGTTGGGCCACTTTTCTTTACGATGTACACTAGTGATATTGGTAATATAATCCGTAAACATGGCATTAAATATCATTTGTATGCGGATGATGTCCAACTGTACCTGTCATTTGATCCCAAGATTAGCGGAGACGCTGAGGAAAGATCTGTTGCTCGACTCACATCTTGTATAAATGAAATCAGTGACTGGATGACTAAAAACAAACTCAAGCTCAATCAAGACAAAACTGAGTTTTTCATCGCATCGTCAAATTACAATTGCAAATTCATTAATGACATTACCATCACAATTGGTGACACTGTTATACAGCCGTCTCCAACAATCAAACATCTGGGTGTCGTATTTGATCGTACTATGTCCATGACTGCACATGTTAAATCTACCATCAAAACAGTGAACTTTCATCTCAGGAATATTTATAGAATACGTCGTTTTATTACTGTTGATAGCTGTCACCACCTAGTCCGGTCACTGGTTTTATCTCGTTTGGATTATTCAAACTCTTTACTTTATGGCATATCAGCGAAAGATCGCAACAAATTACAAACATTGCAGAACAGGGCCGCAAGAATAATTTTTAGATCAAACAGAATGGATTCGTCTGCACCCCTCCTTAGAGAGCTACACTGGTTACCCATTACATCAAGGATTACATACAAACTCATGTTGTTCACCTTCAAAAGTTTTCATGCTTTTCTTCCTATGTACCTGACAAACTTTCTCACTCCGTACATACCAAAGAGACCTAATCTGAGGTCAGGTGATGACAAATTACTTCTCACAATCCCTCGTACGAAGCGTGCTCTTGGAGACAAAGCCTTCTACGCTATTGCTCCACGTCTATGGAACTCTCTACCTGCCTCACTCCGCAATTGTTCTACTATTCATAAGTTCAAAAAGGCTCTCAAATTTCATCTATTTCCTAAGCATTAATCCCCCGCCTCACGGATTCCATTCTGTTTTTAGCTTTGTATATTGTGCTGTCATATTTTGTGTATGTATAGGCCCTTTTACTTTGTACAGTATAATAATATGTTGCAATAAGATATAGTGTTTTTGTGTATTTTAAGATTTTACTATTTTGTACAGCGCTTTGACCACTTTTGATTAGGCGCTTAATAAATGCTGCTTATTATTATATTTTCATTTAAGTAATCAATGATAGTTATCATCATTACTATAACAGGAATTCAATATTACTCTTGGTTTTGTCATTGTTTAGGTTTCATCCTATTGTGTCCCAACTAAGATGAATATTTTCAACGGGTCAGTTCTATATTGTAATACACATTTAATAACTATAAAATTTACATTGATAAACATTTTCATTTCAGCCATCTGTGATCCTGTATGCCAGAACTCAGGAATATGTTCAGCACCTAATACATGTAACTGCACTAACACTGGATATGGTGGCGACCAGTGTCAAATAGGTCAGTACTATATTGCAATACACATTTACAGTCAATAGTTAGGTCACCCAAGCCCTATATTAAAGGTCCACCGATATGCATCGTTTATTACATATCAAAATAAAGACAAAATCACAAGGATTTCGAAAATAAACATTTTATGAATGATCCATTATAGGGAAAGAAGAAATTTACAAAATAATAAATGCGCCCAAAATCCGAGTTAAAACGATCTTCGTATTTTGAAAAACCCGCTCTACCAGGCAACACAGAGGAGAAATCATAGTTAGCAAACAATGCACTAGTGTAAAATTGTGACAGGGTCTATATGTCTACACACACTCTTTACAATGCATGCTACGAGAGCCTCTTCCCATCATCATGCCTCGCTGAACAATTTATGACCGCGCTAACTTTAAATATGTGTATCCATGCGATGCTGTGCATTCAAAACCATACAATCACGAGAGTATGAGCCGTATTATCACATTCAGTGAATGAATAGATCGAGGTCATAATACTGTTTGTAAGGCAACCTTTGCAACTTGATACACATATTATTTTTATTTTGTGGCCATATTTTTAGACCGTGGTGCATTGTTTGCTGACTACGAGTCCTCCTCTTAGGCAACGCGGAAACTGTGACGTAGATCCGGGAACCGACCGTATTGACACTTCAGTTCATCCCGGATCTACGTCACCATTGAAGTCGCCCAAACCTCTTCATGGTTCATTGCGTTTCTGGCGAAGGTATTGGATTTGGTATACGGCCGAACGTATTTTATCTTTTTTAAATATATTTATTCACATTTTATAAAAAATAACATGTGAAATGTTCTAACTAATATATTGTTTAACTTTTAAAAATAAGTTTCATGAGCACGTCGCTGGACCTTTAAAGCTATGAAGATTGTTAAACGGGGTCAGTAGTCACAAACATGCACAAACACAATAGTCAAACAACCTTGCTATTGTCATGCTATTGTCAACACTCCCTACACAGAGGTCTGCAGTGCAAATCTGTACGATTTTCGCCATGTAATCTCTATGGCAGATTTCATTCCGTGGTATAAAGCTATGAGGTTTCCGTGGTCTTCGCTATCTCCAAGCCGATAGAGCAATACGTACATGGACTTTTGTTGTAGACGAGGGTTCATTTCATGATTTGGCGAGGTTTAGAATGAGTTAGGATTCCTGTAATTTTGAAGACCACGGATTTTCAAAACGTAAATTTTCCGACATTGTACGACATAAATTTGGTCACCAAACGTGTTTAAAACTATACATTTTACCGTTCTGCAGATATTATTGACCCTCCTCTAAAATTCTACATGATTTTTAACACGTTTCTTAGTTTTTGAGATGCCGAAATAGACCATTTTCCGAAGCTATTTTTAGCAAATATTGCAGTCACTAAGACTCCATTGTTTTCTTGCGTATAACAAAATATGACATGCAGCGTGACCTCCCTACTGGCTGTTTAGAAACAGTTTGGTGTTTGTTCACCTTTTTTTCTTACTGTGTAAACATTTTTATTTCAGCCATCTGTGATCCTGTTATAACATTTTAGTTTTGTGATCCTTTTGCTAATTTCACCTTTGTTTGCTGTGTAAACATTTTCATTTCAGCCATCTGTGAACCTGTATGCCAGAACTCAGGCGTATGTTCAGCACCTAATGCATGTAACTGCACTGATACCGACCATGTTGGCGACCAATGTGAAAAAGGTCAGTTCGCAATAAAAAATGTAGTAACATTTTAGTTTTGTGATTATTTTGCTAGCTTCACCTTTTTCTTACTGTGGTAAACATTTTCATTTTGGCCATCTGTGATACTGTATACCAGAATTCAGGCGTATGTTCAGTACATAATACTTGTTACTGCATAACTGTTAGAGTGGAGATCAATGGGAAATAGGAAGGTCTTGTTTTTTATGTACATTATAGAGTGACCTTGTCGGGGTTTTTTTTCGGTTTAAATGTTGATTTCAACTAGACTAATTTATAAAACATTCCCATAAATCAACGTAAGTGCTATAAACAGTCCAGGCAAATGACCAAATCTGGAAATCGGGATTGATTTCCAGATCTGGAAATGTAGTGGTCAACTTATTTTACAGGTATTTATTTACCAAAACGCTTGAATTTTGTGGATACTTAATGTTGCGAATCGAAACCTAACAAACATATCATTATAATACAATACAATACAATACATTTTTTAAGGTTATCATTTTCGCGAATTTGAGCACTAGCTGTTTTTGCGAGATTAAATTGTTCACGAAATTAACAGTTTTCTGCAAGGGACGACCTTATTTTAAGTTTTGACCAACTATTTTTTTTGGTAAATCATGCGTAAAAGAATTATCTAAATTATCACCGTTGCGTTTTAATTTTGACTGGGGCATTTTAAAAATAAAGGAACTAATGGATAAATTAACTAATTTAATTAAGCATTAATTAGTGGATAGGCCTAATTGGTCATGGGGTAATTATTTTTGCTTTTTTATTATTTGGTAGGTATGTCTAATTAACTTTTTAATTTAAAAGTACAAATAATTCACGAAATCTATGTTTTAATCAAGTTTGAAGTTTTTGAATCATCACAAAGTGCACAGCATTGGTTTCCAGATCAGGCAATCGATTTCCAGATATAGCACATTTCCATATTTGGTCATAATTGGTCATTTGCCTGGCCTGGTCAGGAGGATATGTGCCATAGGCATGATAGGCCATTGCATTTCGTTTTATAAATTTACAGGATGTAAACTCGGATGGGAGAGGTTGGGATACAACTGCTACTTAGTAACAACATTTGAGTACAAGTGGCTTAAAGGCCGAGATAACTGCGCCAAGAGTACTGGTGGAGGTTACGCCACTATTAACACTGAGGAAATCCAAGTAGGTGCTTTGTTATCGGATTATAAATATACACCTGGCACAAAAAGTCCCCGATCAGGTGCTTTGATGTTGGCTAATTCAAAATAGATTATCGGTACCAAAACTCTGAGATATACATTAAATGAGCAAATTTCTTCTCCGCAGTTTGATACCTCATTCAATAGAATATGCACAGCACAGCTGCTGCTAAACTTAACATGACCAATTGCATTGCTGAGTTACGATCATGGATGCGTGCAAACAAATTAAAGCTAAATGATTCTAAAACAGAGCTTTTCGTTATCGCTCCACATAGGCTTGCAAATGCTGTATCTCAACTCGATCTTCACCTGAATATCGGTGGCTCTGTGATTGCCCCATCAAAGAATGTTAAAAACCTTGGCATTATATTTGACAGTAGCCTCTCCATGAAAGATCATGTTAGCACATTATGTAAAAGCATTAATTTTCATTTGAGAAACTTGTGGAGAATCCGTCGTTTTATGGATAAATCTACTTGTGCACATGCAGTGAGCTCTTTGATTCTTTCCCGGTTGGACTATGGCAACTCATTGCTTGGCGGTTTGTCTGCGACCGAGACTAGCGTTTACAAAGACTGCAAAATCGCGCTGCGCGTCTTTAGCTGGGGGAGCGCGCGTGGTTTTTCGGTCCCGGTCTGCTGGCACAGGGAGTCATAAAGTTCACATGTGTTTCAATGGGACGTCAAAACTTTAATTTAACATGGGAAAAATATATATATATATATATATATCCAATGTTAATAGTATATCATAACATCTCAAAGTGCTCGATACTTAAAAAGTAGAGCTATCATAAGTAAATAAATAGATTTATACACACATGGTATTTTTACTCCACAACTCTAAGTTTCACGACTGTGTGTCGATCATCAGGTGGTCAAACTGATCACAACTAAATATACCCAGCAGTTTTTATTTTCTCTTTCCACGGTCTGGTGGCTTGTATCCATGGCGACATTTGCTAACAAGTTCTGATCTTTTATTTAGGCAAGCACTTGGATGGATTTTCTTGGCTAAGAGTATTGCCAGCTTTTCCTGTAGACAAAGATTACAGTTGCCAGATTTGCGCATGGATGTGTTGGATTTGTGAAGTATCTCCCAATTGATTTTGTACTCAATGTTGGTTTTTTTGCTTCAGGCCCCATACATATTTTGACAATTCAGTTTCTTGCCAAATCTGGCAACTGTAATCTTTGTCTACAGGAAAAGCTGGCAATACTCTTAGCCAAGAAAATCCATCCAAGTGCTTGCCTAAATAAAAGATCAGAACTTGTTAGCAAATGTCGCCATGGATACAAGCCACCAGACCGTGGAAAGAGAAAATAAAACTGCTGGGTATATTTAGTTGTGATCAGTTTGACCACCTGATGATCGACACACAGTCGTGAAACTTAGAGTTGTGGAGTAAAAATACCATGTGTGTATAAATCTATTTATTTACTTATATATATATATATATATATTATATATTGACCATACAAAGTATATCATTTTGTTTGGCTGACTGTTTAGAACAAAAAATTCATCCACAACTTTAATTTTCGATCAATACTTTTTGACCTATGACCTTTTTAAAATGACATGTCAGCAAAAAAATACCATTTTTTTACCGTTTTTCGTCAAAAATGACATGTAATCATTATTTTCAAATATTATTGTCCCTTGGATGATCGGAATACATCTAATATTGCTGGTTAATAGACCTACTTTGATTTTAAGACAATTATAAGATCTACCGGCAATGCAGTTTCCATAGCAACCACCATTTATGTCTAAATTTTCCTCCATTTTGACGTTTTTGGAGGCCATTTAAGTCTGTTGCCATGACAACAGCACACCATTGATGTTCGAAATTCATCTTAATATCAAGTACATTGATATACCAACCTTAAAACATGGTTTATCATTTCTCAATGAGTTACAATATTTTTTTAAAGAAGGAAAAAGTGGAATTTTGGCCAAATTTGTGAAAAATTGCCACTAATGGCCTATTTTTGATGACTTGTCATTTTCAAAAGGTCATAGGTCAAAAAATATTGATCGACGATCAAAGTTGTGATTAACTTTTTTTGCTCTAAACAGTCAGCCCAACAATATGATATACTTTTTGTGGTCAATAATTTGTTTTTTCATTTGTTTTCCATGTTAAATTAAAGTTTTGACGTCCCATTGAAACACATGTGAACTTTGACCCTAAATCGAGGTCAAAGGTCAACTTAACATCCGAGTTGGCAAGGATGTCCACCTAGGTTATATACTACAGACATCAAGGAACATTTTGGCATATGTCTCCCTGTGCCAGCATACCGGGACCAAAAAAACACCTAACTGGGCCTGCGCTCCCCAGCTACTTATTTACCATGTTGGCAGACGAACTAGCAGCCAGCAGGGAGGTCACGCTGCGTGTCAGATTTTGTTATACGCAAGAAAACAATGGAGTCTCAGTGACTGCAATATTTTCTAGAAATAGCTTCGGAAAATGGTCTATTTGGGCATCTCAAAAACTGGGAAACGTGTTAAAAATCATGTAGAATTTTAGAGGAGGGTCATTAACATCTGCAGAACGGTAAAATGTATCGTATTAAACACGTTCTGTGACCAAATTTATGTCGTAAAATGTTGGAAAATTCGCGTTTTGAAAATCTGTGGTCTTCGAAATTACAGGAATCCTAACTCATTCTAAACCTCACCAAATCATGAAATGAACCCTCGTCTACAAAAAAGTCCATGTACGTATTGCTCTATCTGCTTGGAGATAGCGAAGACCACGCAAACTTCATAGCTTCATACAACGGAATGAAATCCGCCATAGAGATTACATGGCGAAAATCGTAGAGATTTGCACTGCAGTCCTCTGTGTAGGGAGTGTGTAGGACTGTGTAGGACAAAAACAAGGTCGTTTGGCTATTGTGTTTGTGCGTGTTTGTGACGACTGACCCTGTTTAACAATCTTCATAGCTTTCATAGGGCTTGGGTGACCGAACTATTGACTACTAGCGCGAAACCATTGCTCCGGGAATTGCATTGGTTGCCTATCCAGCAGAGGATTGAATTCAAGATCTGTGCGTGTGTACAAATTGTATGGATGGTTCGTCACCAATTTATTTACAGGCTTTACTTAACGTTTACAACTCAGGCCGTGAAGGGCTTAGGTCATCTCAGGATTCTAAACGTCTTGCCATCCCCAAAACTAACAGATCCGTTGGGGATAAATCATTTTCAGCTTTAGGGACCGTTCATTATTTATGGTGGAGGGGGGGTTGGGTAAACTATAGGGGGGGGGGGGGGTCATGTAACTTTCATATGTTGAAATAGGGGGGGTTATGTAACTTTTTATTCTTGAACAGGGGGGGTTGTGTAAATTTGTTTAAACTATAAAGATGGTGGTGATTGGCGTGATTTTAGAGGCTATTTTGGAGTGTAAATGCCATTAGAGGCTATTTTGGAGTGTAAACGCGCATATTTTCTTAAAACCTATCGACTTCAAAAACTTTTACTATGAGACATTTTCTGGGCAGCAAATCGACGATATGGTGGAAAAACATCTATATAATCATCAACGGTCAAGACATTAGAGCCACATGGTGTATAATGTTACAAATCCAATTTCATGATTTCAAAATGTGATTTATTGCATACTTTTCACCTCATCTCTGCTTTGCACCAATGCTCACAAGTAGAACTTTTCACTGGATTATACGTTTCTGCTCAGAAAGTTCTAACTTGTTCGGGTTATAAAGACTCACAAAACCACCCAAAATGTATAAAATATGAAAAAAATCCAACTCGCTATGCTCGCTATTACTAATTTCACACAATAAAAAGAAGGGGCATCATAAAATTATTGGCCGTTCAGATAGGGCACAAACAAAATTTGCCAACGTATCCATGAACAAAATTCCAAAGGTAAGTATGTGACAAGTTGATTTTTTTCGGGGAGGGGGGGGGGGGGGGGGGGGGGGTTGTGTAAAAAACTACTGGTTAGCAGGGGGGGTCATGTAATTTTCAGTTTCAGCTGTAGGGGGGGGTTAGGTAATTTTAACATACGAGTCTCGAATTTGTCCCAACCCCCCCTCCACCATAAATAATGAACGGTCCCTTAGGACCAAGAATGTGGAATATCCTACCCAGTTCTGTGCGTGCCGCCCCAAATGTGAAATGTTTTAAAAAGCTTTTAAAAACGCATCTGTTCCCTGTGGAATAATTCAGCCTGATTGTTTACACAATTATTCTATATTGGTCTTTTAGTGGTTTACATTTTGTATCACTTTTTAAATTCCTTTTTTAGTATTGTTGATGTATGCAATGTTAGGGATGTATATCTGCAGCTAAATAATAATTTAAATTACGGGTTTTGTGCTGTTGGTTTGTTTGTTGTTGGTTTGTTGGTATTGCGAGTGCTGATACAGCTAATGTATGTAGGGGTGGGTGTGCGGGGGTGGGGTGCGTGGGGGTGGGGGGGGGGGGGGTGTCGGGCTGTGTGATATTTCCTTCAGTGCTGCTTTTGTGTATTTTATCAGTTACTATGTAGTATGTATGTATAATTCTTATTTTTACTGCTGCTTTTTGTTCAACATATTTTTATCTAATGTATACATTGTATAGCGCATTGGTTTTTTGGAAATGCAGTATATAAATCCTTATAATAATAATAATAATAATAATAATAATAATAATAATAATAACGACAAATCCGTCATTAGGGAGACATGCGTATAAACGGTCATTAGGGAGACATTTTACATAAAGTCATGTATTAACCATATTTGGCACTAAATATTTCACTTTAATGGTCTAAAATGTTAAGAATGATGAGTTAAATTCATGACGTGCACTTTTTTCCCGAAAAGTTAAGGAACTTCAGATATAATTTAATTTAGTGTAATTTTTGTCTCCCTAACGTAAGTCGAAGCATAATATGGACTTAGGGAGACACGTCTCCCTAATGACCGTTTAGGATGAAAGTATTATTATTGAGAAAAATACGGAGAAGATGAATATAACCGGCAGGGATAAACTTAATTGTTGAATATGTATACACACGGTGACCGTGTGGCCGTACAACCACCGTGTGGATAGTTCGCTGCGAAAACTAAAGTTCTTGCAGCTGCCGTGTAGATAATGGTATTTCTCTAGATGCAAGCTAAATTCATAGAAGCTGCCTAAGTAGCTGCCTTAGTCAAATATCTCTATGAGCACGGTCAATTATTGAAGGACTGTACGCACGACGATCGTATGGCGCTTCAACCACCGTGTGGATAGTTCGCTGGGAAAATAAGGCTTGGGCAACTGCCGTGTAGGTAAATTTATATCTCCAAGTGCAATGCGACTTCATATGCTATACATACCAGCTGCCTTAGTCAAATCTCTATATACACGACTGTTTGTGTCACATCCGCAATGTATAGAGCCAATGTACACATCTTGCTTAGACCCTGTAAAGGCTATTTACACAGCAGCTGCTAGGTAGATAAAGTCGAATCTCTACATGTACACGCATGTACATTTTTGGTGGCGCTACCGTGTAGATAGCTCACTGAGATTACCAACTACTACGTGGCAATTACCTATTCATTCATGCTATGCGAAAGATGAATAAAGAAAAGCTATCTATCCGGCAGCACAACGATCGTATGGCGCTTCAACCACCGTGTGGATAGTTCGCTGGGAAAATAAGGCTTGGGCAAATGCCGTGTAGGTAAATTTATATCTCCAAGTGCAATGCGACTTCATATGCTGTACATACCAGCTGCCTTAGTCAAATCTCTATATACACGACTGTTTGTGTCACATCCGCAATGTATAGAGCCAATGTACACATCTTGCTTAGACCCTGTAAAGGCTATTTACACAGCAGCTGCTAGGTAGATAAAGTCGAATCTCTACATGTACACGCATGTACATTTTTGGTGGCGCTACCGTGTAAATAGCTCACTGAGATTACCAACTACTACGTGGCAATTACCTATTCATTCATGCTATGCGAAAGATGAAAAAAGAAAAGCTATCTACCCGGCAGCTCATGTCAAATTTTTTGGTGGCGCTACCGTGTAGATAGCTCACTGAGATTACCAACTACTACGTGGCAACTACCTATTCATTCATGCTATGCGAAAGATGAATAAAGAAAAGCTATCTACCCGGCAGCTCATGTCAATGGATAGCCAAAGCTCTAGACACGCACGGCCATCGTGACGCGTGTTACACTATCGCCATGTAGCGTCCTAAAATACTAATAACATGTATGCAGCTGCCTTAGTCAATCTCTATATGCACGATTGTTAATCCCAGAAACCGCCGCCATTATAATATATAGCTTGCTGAGACTATAAGGCTATCTACACGGTAGGTATTAGATAACATGTATTATTGGTAGTTATCTATTTTATTTTGTTCTTTATTTCTGTCTCCCTAACGTAAATTAATCATAAGCATAACATGGGCGATGGATGATTATTGGCATTGACCAAACACAAACTTACTCATCGTGCAATAAACTAAACATTATGTTCGACATCTATAATAATATTCCATTGTGTCTTAACATTAGTTTTCGCCTAAATCTGTAATTTCGACCCCGCGGAATGTAGTACAACGGTCATTTATCACTGGTGCTCCCAGTGGAAAAAAGGAATGTTTTTATTATGGTTTGCTCAATACATCTTAGTTTCACCCACTCACTCCGCATTCAAACTCTGAATACAATAATTGTATGCTACAATTAACTTTGAACCGGGAAAATATACTCTATAGGATTATTCTTATATGTTTGTGAAAAAAACAAGTAATAATAATAACGACAAATTCGACCTTAGGGAGCCATGTGTGTTAACGTACTTTAGGGAGATATTGTACATAAAGTCATCTGTTAACCATTATTTGACACTAAACGTTCCACTTTAATAGTATCACCCACTCAATCCGCATTCAAACTCTGAATTCAAAATTGAATGCTAAAATTAATGTTGGACCGGGAAACAATACTGTATAGGATTATTTTTTTGACATTTATGTGACAAAACAAATAATAATAATAACGATTAATTTACCCTTAGGGAGACATCATGCATATAAACGTACTTTAAGGAGTCATTGTACAGTCATAAAGTTATTCTATTAACCATTTGTCCAGCAGAACAATCAAGCTAGTCATGCTGAGCCAGACTAACCATGAGCTAGCCAAGGCGGCCATAACTTATCCTGCAGGCTTGACTAGTTTAAGCTAGTCCAGCAGGCTTGACTAGCCTGCTCGACTAGTTTAAATTTATAGTCCAGCCTGTGCCTGACTAGTTTAAGTTTTCAGTGTAAACGTTCCACTTTTATAGACACAAATGTTTAATATTATGAGTTACATTCATGACGAGCACCTTTCTTGCGAACAGTTAAGGAATTTCAGATATAATTTTATTTGTTCTTTATTTTTGTCTCCCTAACGTAAATTAATCATAAGCATAAAATGGGCGAATGATGATTATTGGCATTGACCAAACACAAAATAACTGATCGTGCAATAAACTAAACATTGTGTTCGACATCTATAATAATATTCCATTGTGTCATAACATTTCGCCTAAATCTATAATTTCGACCCCGCGGAATGTAGTACAACGGTCATTTATCACTGGGCTCCCAGTGAAAAAGGAATGTTTTCATTTTGGTTTGCTCAATACATCGTAGTTTTACCCACTCACTCCGCATTCAAACTATGAATTCAATCATTGTATTCTACAATTAACTCTGAACCGGGAAAATATACTCTATAGGATTATTCTTATATGTATGTGACAAAACAAGTAACAATAATAATAATAACGACAAATTCGACATTAGGGAGCCATGCGTATACACGTACTTTAAAGAGTCATTGTACATAAAGTCATCTATTAACCGTTTGTCCAGCAGAACAAATCAAGCTAGTCATGCTCAGCCAGACTAACCATAAGCTAGTCAAGGCGGCCATAACCTATCTAGCAGGCTTGACTAGCCTGCTTGACTCGTTTAAGCTAGTCCAGCAGGCTTGACTAGCCTGCTCGACTAGTTTAAAGTTATAGTCCAGCCTGTGCCTGACTAGTTTAAGTTTTCAGTGTAAACGTTCCACTTTAATAGACACAAATGTTTAATATTATGAGTTACATTCATGACGAGCACCTTTCTTGCGAACAGTTAAGGA
This sequence comes from Ophiura sarsii, assembly GCA_035610835.1. Taxonomy (NCBI): domain Eukaryota; kingdom Metazoa; phylum Echinodermata; class Ophiuroidea; order Amphilepidida; family Ophiuridae; genus Ophiura; species Ophiura sarsii. Next base: position 41,586,922 of record CM069453.1, read on the forward strand.
ACTTCAGATAACATTTTATTTGTTCTTTATTCCTGTCTCCCTAACGTAAATTAATCATAAGCATAAAATAGGCGATGGATGATTATTAGCATTGAGCAAACACAAAATTACTCATCGTGCAATAAACTAAACATTATGATCGACATCTATAATAATATTCCATTGTGTCTTAACATTAGTTTTCGCCTAAATCTATAATTTCGACCCCGCGGAATGTAGTACAACGGTCATTTATCACTGGTGCTCCCAGTGAAAAAAAAAGAATGTTTTATTTTGGTTTGCTCAATACATCATAGATTTGACCCACTCACTCCGCATTCAAACACTGAATGCAATAGTTGTATGCTACAAATAACTTTGAACCGGGAAAATATACTCTATAGGATTATTCTTATATGCATGTGACAAAACAAGTAACAATAATAATAATAACGACAAATTCGACCTTAGGGAGACATGCGTATGAACGTACTTTAAGGAGTCATTGTACATAAAGTCATCTGTTAACCATTAGTTGACACTAAACGTTCCACTTCAATAAACACAAATGTTTAAAATTATGAGTTATATTCATGACGAGCACCTTTCTTGAGAAAAGTTAAGGAATTTCAGATATCATTTTATTTGTCGTTAATTTTGTCTCCCTAACGTAAATTAATCATAAGCATAAAATGGGAGATGGATGATTATTGGCATTGACCAAACACAAAATTACTCATCGTGCAATAAACTGAACAGTTATGTTCGACATCTATAATATTCCATTGTGTCTTAACATTAGTTTTCGCCTAAATCTATAATTTCGACCCCGTGGAATATAGTAGTGAAAAAAAGAATGTTTTATGTTTGGTTTGCTCAATACATCGTAGTTTTACCCTCTCACTCCGCATTCATACTCTGAATTCAATAATTGTATGCTACAATTAACTTTGTACCGGGAAATTATACTCTATAGAATTATTCTTATAGGTGTGTGACCAAACAAGTAGTAATAATAATATTTATAATAATAACGACAAATTCGGCATTAGGGAGACATGCGTATAAACGTACTTTAAGGAGTCATTGTACATAAAGGCATTCTATTAAGCATTTGTCCAGCCGAGCAAATCAAGCTCGTCATGCTGAGCCAGACTAACCATAAGCTAGTCAAGTCGGCCATAACCTATCCAGCAGGCTTGACTAGCCTGCTTTTTTTTCTTTTTTTTGTATATAAAGCGCAAATGCGAACAATAGCCCAACAGACATTAACAAGGTTAATGACCAGAGTGATTAAAAATCAAACTGGTAACTCTCGAAAGAGAGCTCTGAAAGGCCAATCAATTGGTTCACTGCAACTCAGAAAATATGCATAAAACAAGACACACAAATGGGCAGAGGTTAAAAATGCCAATGAAAGTGACATAATAATAAGATAAAAGCCCAAACATAGACAATGCTTGACTAGTTTAAGCTAGTCCAGCAGGCTTCACTAGCCTGCTCGACTATTTTAAAGTTATAGTCAAGTCTGTGCCTGACTAGTTTATGTTTTTCAGTGTAAACGTTCCACTTTAAAAGACACAAATGTTTAAAATTATGAGTTACATTCATGACGAGCACCTTTCTTGCGAACAGTAAAGGAACTTCAGATAACATTTTATTCTTCGTTATTTTTGGCTCAATACATCATAGTTTTGACCCAATCACTCCGCATTCAAACTCTGAATTTAATAATTGTATGCTACAAATAACTTTGAACCTGGAAAATATACTCTATATGATTATTCTTATATGTATATGACAAAACAAGTAACAACAATAATAATAATAACGACAAATTCGACTTTAGGGAGACATGCGTATAAACGTACTTTAAGGAGTCATTGTACATAAAGTCATCTGTTAACCATTATTTGACACTAAACGTTCAACTTAAATAGACACAAATGTTTCAAATTATATGAGTTATATTCGAGACGAGCACCTTTCTTGAGAAACGTTAAGGAACTTCAGATATCATTTTATTTGTCGTTATTTGTGTCTCCCTAACGTAAATTAATCATAAGCGTAAAATGGGAGATAGATGATTATTGGCATTGACCAAACACAAAATTACTCATCGTGCAATAAACTGAATAACGATGTTCGACATCTATAATATTCCATTGTGTCTTAACATTAGTTTTCGCCTAAATCTATAACTTCGACCTCGTGGAATATAGTACAAACGGTCATTTATCACTGGTGCTCCCAGTGAAAAAGGAATGTTTTCTGTTTGATTTGCTCAATACATCGTAGTTTTACCCTCTTACTCCGCATTCAAACTCTGAATTTAATAATTGTATGCTACTATTAACTTTGTACCGGGAAATTATACTCTATAGGATTATTCTTATTAATGTGTGACAAAACAAGTAGTAACAATAATAATAATAACAATAATAACGACAAATTCGACATTAGGGAGACATGCGTATAAACGTACTTTAAGGAGTCATTGTACATAAAGTCATCTATTAACCATTTGTCCAGCCGAGCAAATCAAGCTTGTCATGCTGAGCCAGACTAACCATAAGCTAGTCAAGTCGGCCATAACCTATCCAGCAGGCTTGACTAGCCTGCTTGACTAGTTTAAGCTAGTCCAGCAGGCTTGACTAGCCTGCTCGACTAGTTTAAACTAATAGTTAAGCCTGTGCCTGACTAGTTTAAGTTTTCAGTGTAAACGTTCCACTTTAATAGACACAAATGTTTAAAATTATGAGTTACATTCATGACGAGCACCTTTCTTGCGAACAGTTTAACTTCAGGTAACATTTTATTTGTCGTAATTTTTGTCTCCCTAACGTAAATTAATCATAAACATAAAATGGGAGATGAATGTTTATTGGCATTGACCAAACACAAAGTTACTCATCGTGCAATAAACTAAACAACATTATGTTCGACATCTATAATAATATTCCATTGTGTCTTAACATTAGTTTTCGCCTATTAAATCTATAATTTCGATCACGTGGAATGTAGTACAACGGTCATTTATCACTGGGGCTCCCATTAAAAAAAGGAATGTTTTCATTTTGGTTTGCTCAATACATCGTAGTTTCACCACTCACTCCGCATTCAAACGCTGAATTCATTGCTACAATTAACTTTGAACCGGAAAAATATACTCTATAGGAGTATAGAGACATGCGTATGAACGTACTTTAAGGAGTCATTGTACATAAAGTCATCTGTTAACCATTATTTGACACTAAACGTTCCACTTTAATAAACACAAATGTTTAAAATTATGAGTTATATTCATGACGAGCACCTTTCTTGAGAAACGTTAAGGAACTTCAGATATCATTTTTTTTTGTCTCCCTAACGTAAATTAATCATAAGCATAAAATAGGAGATAGATGATTATTGGCATTGACCAAACACAAAATTACTCATCGTGCAATAAACTAAACATTATGTTCGACATCTATAATAATATTTCATTGTGTCTTAACATTAGTTTTCGCCTAAATCTATAATTTCGACCCTGTGGAATGTAGTACAACGGTCATTTGTCACTGGTGCTCCCAGTGAAAAAAGGAATGTTTTCATTTTGGTTTGCTCAATACATCTTAGTTTCACCCACACACTACGCATTCAAACTCTGAATTCAATAATTGTATGCTACAATTAACTTTGAACCGGGAAAATATACTCTATAGGATTATTCTTATATGTATGTGACAAAACAAGTAACAATAATAATAATAATAATAACGACAAGTTCGACCTTAGGGAGACATGCGTATGAACGTACTTTAAGGAGTCATTGTACATAAAGTCATCTGTTAACCATTATTTGACACTAAACGTTCCACTTTAATAAACACAATGTTTAAAATTATGAGTTATATTCATGACGAGCACCTTTCATGAGAAACGTTAAGGAACTTCAGATATCAATTTTTTTTCTTCTCCCTAACGTAAATTAATCATAAGCATAAAATAGGAGATAGATGATTATTGGCATTGACCAAACACAAAATTACTCATCGTGCAATAAACTGAACAATTATGTTCGACATCTATAATATTCCATTGTGTATTAATGTAGTACAACGGTCATTTATCACTGGGGCTCCCAGTGAAAAAGGAATGTTTTCATTTTGGTTTGCTCAATACATCGTAGTTTTACCCACTCACTCCGCATTCAAACTATGAATTCAATCATTGTATTCTACAATTAACTCTGAACCGGGAAAATATACTCTATAGGATTATTCTTATATGTATGTGACAAAACAAGTAACAATAATAATAATAACGACAAATTCGACATTAGGGAGCCATGCGTATACACGTACTTTAAAGAGTCATTGTACATAAAGTCATCTATTAACCGTTTGTCCAGCAGAACAAATCAAGCTAGTCATGCTCAGCCAGACTAACCATAAGCTAGTCAAGGCGGCCATAACCTATCTAGCAGGCTTGACTAGCCTGCTTGACTCGTTTAAGCTAGTCCAGCAGGCTTGACTAGCCTGCTCGACTAGTTTAAAGTTATAGTCCAGCCTGTGCCTGACTAGTTTAAGTTTTCAGTGTAAACGTTCCACTTTAATAGACACAAATGTTTAATATTATGAGTTACATTCATGACGAGCACCTTTCTTGCGAACAGTTAAAGAACTTCAGATAACATTTTATTTGTTCTTTATTTCTGTCTCCCTAACGTAATTTAATCATAAGCATAAAATAGGCGATGGATGATTATTAGCATTGAGCAAACACAAAATTACTCATCGTGCAATAAACTAAACATTATGTTCGACATCTATAATAATATTCCATTGTGTCTTAACATTAGTTTTCGCCTAAATCTATAATTTCGACCCCGCAGAATGTAGTACAAACGGTCATTTATCACTGGTGCTCCCAGTGAAAAAGGAATGTTTTCTGTTTGATTTGCTCAATACATCGTAGTTTTACCCTCTTACTCCGCATTCAAACTCTGAATTTAATAATTGTATGCTACTATTAACTTTGTACCGGGAAATTATACTCTATAGGATTATTCTTATTAATGTGTGACAAAACAAGTAGTAACAATAATAATAATAACAATAATAACGACAAATTCGACATTAGGGAGACATGCGTATAAACGTACTTTAAGGAGTCATTGTACATAAAGTCATCTATTAACCATTTGTCCAGCCGAGCAAATCAAGCTTGTCATGCTGAGCCAGACTAACCATAAGCTAGTCAAGTCGGCCATAACCTATCCAGCAGGCTTGACTAGCCTGCTTGACTAGTTTAAGCTAGTCCAGCAGGCTTGACTAGCCTGCTGGACTAGTTTAAACTAATAGTTAAGCCTGTGCCTGACTAGTTTAAGTTTTCAGTGTAAACGTTCCACTTTAATAGACACATATGTTTAAAATTATGAGTTGCATTCATGACGAGCACCTTTCTTGCGAACAGTTTAACTTCAGGTAACATTTTATTTGTCGTAATTTTTGTCTCCCTAACGTAAATTAATCATAAACATAAAATGGGAGATGGATGTTTATTGGCATTGACCAAACACAAAGTTACTCATCGTGCAATAAACTAAACAACATTATGTTCGACATCTATAATAATATTCCATTGTGTCTTAACATTAGTTTTCGCCTATTAAATCTATAATTTCGATCACGTGGAATGTAGTACAACGGTCATTTATCACTGGGGCTCCCATTAAAAAAGGAATGTTTTCATTTTGGTTTGCTCAATACATCGTAGTTTCACCACTCACTCCGCATTCAAACTCCGAATTCATTGCTACAATTAACTTTGAACCGGAAAAATATACTCTATAGGAATATTCTTATAAATGTATGTGACAAAAAAAGTATCAATAATAATAATAACGACAAATTCGACCTTAGGGCGACATGCGTATAAACGTACTTTAAGGAGTCATTGTACATAAAGTCATCTGTTAACCATTATTTGACACTAAACGTCCCACTTTAATAAACACAAATGTTTAAAATTATGAGTTATATTCATGACGAGCACCTTTCTTGAGAAACGTTAAGGAACTTCAGATATCATTTTTTTTGTCTCCCTAACGTAAATTAATCATAAGCATAAAATAGGAGATAGATGATTATTGGCATTGACCAAACACAAAATTACTCATCGTGCAATAAACTGAACAATTATGTTCGACATCTATAATATTCCATTGTGTCTTAACATTAGTTTTCACCTAAATCTATAATTTCGACCCCGTGGAATATAGTAGAAACGGTAATTTATCACTGGTGCTCCCAGCGAAAAAAGAAATGTTTTCTGTTTGGTTTGCTCAATACATCGTAGTTTTACCCTCTCACTCCGCATTCAAACTCTGAATTCAATAATTGTATGCTACAATTAACTTTATGCCGGGAAATTATACTCTATAGGATTATTCTTATAGGTGTGTGACAAAACAAGTAGTAATAATAATAATATTAATAACAATAACGACAAATCCGACATTAGGGAGACATGCGTATAAACGGTCATTAGGGAGACATTTTACATAAAGTCATATATTAACCATTTGTCCAGCCGAGCAAATCAAGCTAGTCATGCTGAGCCAGACTAACCATAAGCTAGTCAAGTCGGCCATAACCTATCCAGCAGGCTTGACTAGCCTGCTTGACTAGTTTAAGCTAGCCCAGCAGGCTTGACTAGCCTGCTCGACTAGTTTAAAGTTATAGTCAAGCCTGTGCCTGACTAGTATAAGTTTTTCAGTGTAAACGTTCCACTTTAATAGACACAAATGTTTAAAATTATGAGTTACATTAATGACGAGCACCTTTCTTGCGAACAGTTAAGGAACTTCAGATAACATTTTATTCGTCGTTATTTTTGGCTCAATACATCATAGTTTTGATCCACTCACTCCGCATTCAAACTCTGAATTCAATAATTGTATGCTGCAATTAATTTTGAACTGGGAAAATATACTCTATATAATTATTCTTATAAGTATGTGACAAAACAAGTAACAATAATAATAATAATAACGACAAATTCGACCTTAGGGAGACATGCGTATAAACGTACTTTAAGGAGTCATTGTACATAAAGTCATCTGTTAACCATTATTTGGCACTAAACGTTCCATTTTAATAAACACAAATGTTTAAAATTATTAGGTATATTCATGACGAGCACCTTTCTTGAGAAACGTTAAGGAACTTCAGATATCATTTTATTTGTCGTTATTTTTGTCTCCTTAACGTAAATAAATCATAAGCATAAAATGGGAGATAGATGATTATTGGCATTGACCAAACACACAATTACTCATCGTGCAATAAACTGAACAATTATGTTCGACATCTATAATATCCCATTGTGTCTTAACATTAGTTTTCGCCTAAATCTATAATTTCGACCCCGTGGAATGTAGTACAACGGTCATTTATCACTGGTGCTCCCAGTGAAAAAAGGAATGTTTTCTGTTTGATTTGCTCAATACATCGTAGTTTTACCCTCTCACTCCGCATTCAAACTCTGAATTCAATAATTGTATGCTACAATTAACTTTGTACCGGGAAATTATACTCTATAGGATTATTCTTATAGGTGTGTGAAAAAACAAGTAGTAATAATAATAATAATAACGACAAATTCGACATTAGGGAGACATGCGTATAAACGTACTTTAAGGAGTTATTGTACATAAAGTAATCTAATAACCATTTGTCCAGCCGATCAAATCAAGCTTGTCAAGCTGAGCGAGAATAACCATAAGCTAGTCAAGTCGGCCATAACCTATCCAGCAGGCTTGACTAGCCTGATTGACTAGATTAAGCTAGTCCAGCAGACTTGACTAGCCTGCTCGACTAGTTTAAAGTTATAGTCAAGCCTGTGCCTGAATATTTTAAGTTTTTCAGTGTAAACGTTCCACTTTAATAGACACAAATGTTTAAAATTATGAGTTACATTCATGACGAGCACCTTTCATGCGAACAGTTAAGGAACTTCAGATAACATTTTATTTGTCGTTTTTTTTGTCTCCCTAACGTAAATTAATCATAAGCATAAAATGGGAGATGGATGATTATTGGCATTGACCAAACACAAAATTACTCATCGTGCAATAAACTAAACATTATGTTCGACATCTATAATAATATTCCATTGTGTCTTAACAATAGTTTTCGCCTAAATCTATAATTTCGACCCTGTGGAATGTAGTACAACGGTCATTTATCACTGGTGCTCCCAGTGAAAAAAGGAATGTTTTAATTTTGGTTTGCTCAATACATCTTAGTTTCACCCACACACTACGCATTCAAACTCTGAATTCAATAATTGTATGCTACAATTAACTTTGAACCGGGAAAATATACTCTATATGATTATTCTTATATGTTTGTGAAAAAACAAGTAATAATAATAATGATGATAATAATAGCGACAAATTCGACTTTAGGGAGACATGTGTATAAACGTACTTTAGGGAGATATTGTACATAAAGTCATCTGTTAACCATTATTTGACACTAAACGTTCCACTTTAATAGTATCGCCCACTCAATCCGCATTCAAACTCTGAATTCAAAATTGAATGCTAAAAAACCGTTGGACCGGGAAACAATACCGTATAGGATTATTCTTTTTCAAATTTATGTGACAAAACAAATGATAATAATAACGACAAATTCGACATTAGGGAGACATGCGTATACACGTACTTTAAGGAGTCATTGTACATACAGTCATCTATTAACCATTTGTCCAGCAGAACAAATCAAGCTAGTCATGCTGAGCCAGACTAACCATAAGCTAGTCCAGTCGGCCATAACCTATCCAGCAGGCTTGACTAGCCTGCTTGACTAGTTTAAGCTAGTCCAGCAGGCTTGACTAGCCTGCTCGACTAGATTAAACTAATAGTCAAGCCTGTGCCTGACTAGTTTAAGTTTGCAGTGTAAACGTTCCACTTTCATAGACACAAATGTTTAAAATTATGAGTTGCATTCATGACAAACATCTTTCTTGCGAACAGTTAAGGAACTTCGGATATAATTTTATTTGTCGTTATTTTTGTCTCCCTAACGTAAATTAATCATAATCAAAAATGGGAGATGGATGATTATTGGCATTGACCAAACACAAAATTACTCATCGTGCAATAAACTAAACATTATGTTCGACATCTATAATAATATTCCATTGTGTCTTAACATTAGTTTTCGCCTATTAAATCTATAATTTCGACCCCGTGGAATGTAGTACAACGGTCATTTATCACTGGTGCTCCCATTGAAAAAGGAATGTTTCATTTTAGTTTGCTCAATACATCATAGTTTTGACCCACTCACTCCGCATTCAAACTCTGAATTCAATAATTGTATGCTACAATTAACTTTGAACCGGGAAAATATACTCTATAGGATTATTCTTATATGTATGTGACAAAACAAGTAACAATAATAATTATAATAATAACGACAAGTTCGACCTTAGGGAGACATGCGTATGAACGTACTTTAAGGAGTCATTGTACATAAAGTCGTCTGTTAACCATTATTTGACACTAAACGTTCCACTTTAATAAACACAATGTTTAAAATTATGAGTTATATTCATGACGAGCACCTTTCTTGAGAAACGTTAAGGAACTTCAGATATCATTTTTTTTTGTCTCCCTAACGTAAATTAATCATAAGCATAAAATAGGAGATAGATGATTATTGGCATTGACCAAACACAAAATTACTCATCGTGCAATAAACTGAACAATTATGTTCGACATCTATAATATTCCATTGTGTCTTAACATTAGTTTTCGCCTATTAAATCTATAATTTCGATCACGTGGAATGTAATACAACGGTCATTTATCACTGGGGCTCCCATTAAAAATAGGAATGTTTTCATTTTGGTTTGCTCAATACATCGTAGTTTCAGCACTCACTCCGCATTCAAACTCTGAATTCAATAATTGTATGCTACAATTAAATTTGAACCGGAAAAATATACTCTATAGGAATATTCTTATATGTATGTGACAAAACAAGTATCAATAATAATGATAACGACAAATTCGACCTTAGGGAGACATGCGTATAAACGTACTTTAAGAAGTCATTGTAAATATAGTCATCTGTTAACCATTATTTGACACTAAACGTTCCACTTTAATGGACACACATTTTTAAAATTATGAGTTATATTCATTACGAGCGCTTTTCTTGAGAAACGTTAAGGAACTTCAGATATCATTGTATTTGTCGTTATTTTTGTCTCCCTAACGTAAACTAATCATCAGAATAAAATGGGAGATGGATGATTATTGGCATTGACTAAACACAAAATTACTCATCGTGTAATAAACTGAACAAATATGTTCGACATCTATAATAATATTCCATTGTGTCTTAACATTAGTTTTCACCTAAATCTATCATTTCGACCCCTTGGAATGTAGTACAACGGTCATTTATCACTGTGGCTCCCAGTGAAATAAGGAATGTTTTCATTTCGGTTTGCTAAATACATCGTAGTTTTACCCACTCACTCCGCATTCACACTCTGAACTCAATAATTGTATTCTACAATTAACTCTGAACCGGGAAAATATACTCTATAGGATTATTCTTATATGTGTGTGACAAAACAAGTAACAACAACAATAATAACGACAAATTCGACATTAGGGAGACATGCGTATCAACGTACTTTGAGGAGTCATTGTACATAAAGTCATTCTATTAACCAATTGTCCAGCAGAACAAACCAGGTTAGTCATGCTGACCAGACAAACCATAAGCTAGTCAAGGCGGCCATAACCTATCCAACAGGCTTGACTAGCCTGCTTGACTAGTTTAAGCTAGTACAGCAGGCTTGACTAGCCTGCTCGACTAGCTTAAAATTCTAGTCAAGCCTGTGCCTGACTAGTTTAAGCTTTCAGTGTAAACGTTCCACTTTATTAGACACAAATGTTTAAAATTATGAGTTACATTCATGACGAGCACCTTTTTGCGAACAGTTAAGGAACTTCAGATAACATTTTATTTGTCGTTATTTTTGTCTCCCTAACGTAAATTAATCATAAGCATAAAATGGGAGATGGATGATTATTGAATTTATTGGCATTGACCAAACACAAAATTACTCATCGTGCAATAAACTAAACATTATGTTCGACATCTATAATAATATTCCATTGTCTCTTAACATTAGTTTTCGCCTATTAAATCGATAATTTCGACCCCGCGGAATGTAGTACAACGGTCATTTATCACGGGGCTCCCATTGAAAAAAGGAATGTTTCATTTTGGTTTGCTCAATACATCATAGATTTGACCCACTCACTCCGCATTCAAACACTGAATTCAATAATTGTATGCTCCAAATAACTTTGAACCGGGAAAATATACTCTATAGGATTATTCTTATATGCATGTGACAAAACAAGTAACAATAATAATAATAACGACAAGTTCGACCTTAGGAAGACATGCGTATGAACGTACTTTAAGGAGTCATTGTACATAAAGTCATCTGTTAACCATTATTTGACACTTAACGTTCCACTTTAATAAACACAAATGTTTAAATTATGAGTTATATTCATGACGAGCACCTTTCTTGAGAAACGTTAAGGAACTTCAGATATCATTTTTTTCTTCTCCCTAACGTAACTTAATCATAAGCATAAAATAGGAGATAGATGATTATTGGCATTGACCAAACACAAAATTACTCATCGTGCAATAAACTGAACAATTAAGTTCGACATCTATAATATTCCATTGTGTCTTAACATTAGTTTTCGCCTAAATCTATAATTTCGACCCCGTGGAATATAGTAGAAACGGTAATTTATCACTGGTGCTCCCAGTGAAAAAAGAAATGTTTTCTGTTTGGTTTGCTCAATACATCGTAGTTTTACCCTCTCACTCCGCATTCAAACTCTGAATTAAATAATTGTATGCTACAATTAACTTCATGCCGGGAAATTATACTCTATAGGATTATTCTTATAGGTGTGTGACAAAACAAGTAGTAATAATAATAATATTAATAATAACGACAAATTCGACATTAGGGAGACATGCGTATAAACGTACTTTAAGGAGTCATTGTACATAAAGTCATCTATTAACCATTTGTCCAGCCGAGCAAATCAAGCTAGTCGTGCTGAGCCAGACTAACCATAAGCTAGTCAAGTCGGCCATAACCTATCCAGCAGGCTTGACTAGCCTGCTTGACTAGTTTAAGCTAGTCCAGCAGACTTGACTAGCCTGCTTGACTAGTTTAAAGTTATAGTCAAGCCTGTGCCTGACTAGTATAAGTTTTTCAGTGTAAACGTTCCACTTTAATAGACACAAATGTTTACAATTATGAGTTAAATTCATGACGAGCACCTTTCTTGCGAACAGTTAAGGAACTTCAGATAACTTTTTATTCGTCGTTATTTTTGGCTCAATACATCATAGTTTTGATCCACTCAATCCGCATTCAAACTCTGAATTCAATAATTGTATGCTGCAATTAACTTTGAACCGGGAAAATATACTCTATATGATTATTCTTATATGTATGTGACAAAACAAGTAACAATAATAATAATAACGACAAATTCGACCTTAGGGAGACATGCGTATACACGTACTTTAAGGAGTCATTGTTCATAAAGTCATCTGTTAACCATTATCTGACACTAAACGTTCAACTTTAATAGACACAAATGTTTAAAATTATTAGTTATATTCATGACGAGCGCCTTTCTTGAGAAACGTTAAGGAACTTCAGATATCATTTTATTTGTCGTTATTTTTGTCTCCTTCACGCAAATAAATCATAAACATAAAATGGGAGATAGATGATTATTGGCATTGACCAAACACAAAATTACTTATCGTGCAATAAACTGAACAATTATGTTCGACATCTATAATATCCCATTGTGTCTTAACATTAGTTTTCGCCTAAATCTATAATTTCGACCCCGTGGAATGTAGTACAACGGTCATTTATTACTGGTGCTCCCAGTGAAAAAAGGAACGTTTTCTGTTTGATTTGCTCAATACATCGTAGTTTTACCCTCTCACTCCGCATTCAAACTCTGAATTCAATAATTGTATGCTACTATTACCTTTGTACTGGGAAATTATATTCTATAGGATTATTCTTATAAATGTGTGACAAAACAAGTAGTAACAATAATAATAATAACAATAATAACGACAAATTCGACATTAGGGAGACATGCGTATAAACGTACCGTAAGGAGTCATTGTACATAAAGTCATCTATTAACCAATCGTTCAGCCGAGCAAATCAAGCTTGTCATGCTGAGCCAGACTAACCATAAGCTAGTCAAGTCGGCCATAACCTATCCAGCAGGCTTGACTAGCCTGCTTGACTAGTTTAAGCTATTCCAGCAGGCTTGACTAGCCTGCTCGACTAGTTTAAAGTTATAGTCAAGTCTGTGCCTGACTAGTTTAAGTTTTTCAGTGTAAACGTTCCACTTTAATAGACACAAATGTTTAAAATTATGAGTTACATTCATGACGAGCACCTTTCTTGCGAACAGTTTAACTTCAGATAACATTTTATTTGTCGTAATTTTTGTCTCCCTAACGTAAATTAATCATAAACATAAAATGGGAGATGAATGTTTATTGGCATTGACCAAACACAAAGTTACTCATCGTGCAATAAACTAAACAACATTATGTTCGACATCTATAATAATATTCCATTGTGTCTTAACATTAGTTTTCGCCTATTAAATCTATAATTTCGATCACGTGGAATGTAATACAACGGTCATTTATCACTGGGGCTCCCATTAAAAAAAGGAATGTTTTCATTTTGGTTTGCTCAATACATCGTAGTTTCACCACTCACTCCGCATTCAAACTCTGAATTCAATAATTGTATGCTACAATTAACTTTGAACCGGAAAAATATACTCTATAGGAATATTCTTATATGTATGTGACAAAACAAGTATCAATAATAATGATAACGACAAATTCGACCTTAGGGAGACATGCGTATAAACGTACTTTAAGAAGTCATTGTAAATATAGTCATCTGTTAACCATTATTTGACACTAAACGTTCCACTTTAATGGACACAAATTTTTAAAATTATGAGTTATATTCATTACGAGCACTTTTCTTGAGAAACGTTAAGGAACTTCAGATATCATTGTATTTGTCGTTATTTTTATCTCCCTAACGTAAACTAATCATCAGAATAAAATGGGAGATGGATGGTTATTGGCATTTGACTAAACACAAAATTACTCATCGTGTAATAAACTGAACAAATATGTTCGACATCTATAATAATATTCCATTGTGTCTTAACATTAGTTTTCACCTAAATCTATCATATCGACCCCTTGGAATGTAGTACAACGGTCATTTATCACTGTGGCTCCCAGTGAAATAAGGAATGTTTTCATTTCGGTTTGCTAAATACATCGTAGTTTTACCCACTCACTCCGCATTCACACTCTGAACTCAATAATTGTATTCTACAATTAACTCTGAACCGGGAAAATATACTCTATAGGATTATTCTTATATGTGTGTGACAAAACAAGTAACAACAACAATAATAACGACAAATTCGACATTAGGGAGACATGCGTATCAACGTACTTTGAGGAGTCATTGTACATAAAGTCATTCTATTAACCAATTGTCCAGCAGAACAAACCAAGCTAGTCATGCTGACCAGACAAACCATAAGCTAGTCAAGGCGGCCATAACCTATCCAACAGGCTTGACTAGCCTGCTTGACTAGTTTAAGCTAGTATAGCAGGCTTGACTAGCCTGCTCGACTAGTTTAAAATTCTAGTCAAGCCTGTGCCTGACTAGTTTAAGCTTTTCAGTGTAAACGTTCCACTTTAATAGACACAAATGTTTAAAATTATGAGTTACATTCATGACGAGCACCTTTTTTGCGAACAGTTAAGGAACTTCAGATAACATTTTATTTGTCGTTATTGTTGTCTCCCTAACGTAAATTAATCATAAGCATAAAATGGGTGATGGATGATTATTGAATTTATTGGCATTGACCAAACACAAAATTACTCATCGTGCAATAAACTAAACATTATGTTCGACATCTATAATAATATTCCATTGTCTCTTAACATTAGTTTTCGCCTATTAAATCGATAATTTCGACCCCGCGGAATGTAGTACAACGGTCATTTATCACGGGGGCTCCCATTGAAAAAAGGAATGTTTCATTTTGGTTTGCTCAATACATCATAGATTTGACCCACTCACTCCGCATTCAAACACTGAATTCAATAATTGTATGCTCCAAATAACTTTGAACCGGGAAAATATACTCTATAGGATTATTCTTATATGCATGTGACAAAACAAGTACCAATAATAATAATAACGACAAGTTCGACCTTAGGAAGACATGCGTATGAACGTACTTTAAGGAGTCATTGTACATAAAGTCATCTGTTAACCATTATTTGACACTTAACGTTCCACTTTAATAAACACAAATGTTTAAATTATGAGTTATATTCATGACGAGCACCTTTCTTGAGAAACGTTAAGGAACTTCAGATATCATTTGTTTCTTCTCCCTAACGTAACTTAATCATAAGCATAAAATAGGAGATAGATGATTATTGGCATTGACCAAACACAAAATTACTCATCGTGCAATAAACTGAACAATTAAGTTTGACATCTATAATATTCCATTGTGTCTTAACATTAGTTTTCGCCTAAATCTATAATTTCGACCCCGTGGAATATAGTAGAAACGGTAATTTATCACTGGTGCTCCCAGTGAAAAAAGAAATGTTTTCTGTTTGGTTTGCTCAATACATCGTAGTTTTACCCTCTCACTCCGCATTCAAACTCTGAATTAAATAATTGTATGCTACAATTAACTTTATGCCGGGAAATTATACTCTATAGGATTATTCTTATAGGTGTGTGACAAAACAAGTAGTAATAATAATAATATTAATAATAACGACAAATTCGACATTAGGGAGACATGCGTATAAACGTACTTTAAGGAGTCATTGTACATAAAGTCATCTATTAACCATTTGTCCAGCCGAGCAAATCAAGCTAGTCGTGCTGAGCCAGACTAACCATAAGCTAGTCAAGTCGGCCATAACCTATCCAGCAGGCTTGACTAGCCTGCTTGACTAGTTTAAGCTAGTTCAGCAGACTTGACTAGCCTGCTTGACTAGTTTAAAGTTATAGTCAAGCCTGTGCCTGACTAGTATAAGTTTTTCAGTGTAAACGTTCCACTTTAATAGACACAAATGTTTACAATTATGAGTTACATTCATGACGAGCACCTTTCTTGCGAACAGTTAAGGAACTTCAGATAACTTTTTATTCGTGGTAATTTTTGGCTCAATACATCATAGTTTTGATCCACTCAATCCGCATTCAAACTCTGAATTCAATAATTGTATGCTGCAATTAACTTTGAACCGGGAAAATATACTCTATATGATTATTCTTATATGTATGTGACAAAACAAGTAACAATAATAATAATAATAACGACAAATTCGACCTTAGGGAGACATGCGTATGAACGTACTTTAAGGAATCATTGTACATAAAGTCATCTGTTAACCATTATTTGACACTAAACGTTCCACTGTAATAGACAAATGTTTAAAATTATTAGTTATATTCATGACGAGCACCTTTCTTGAGAAACGTTAAGGAACTTCAGATATAATTTTATTTGTCGTTATTTTTGTCTCCCTAACGTAAATTAATTATAAGCATAAAATGGGAGATAGATGATTATTGGCATTGACCAAACACAAAATTACTCATCGTGCAATAAACTGAACAATTATGTTCGACATCTATAATATCCCATTGTGTCTTAACATTAGTTTTCGCCTAAATCTATAATTTCGACCCCGTGGAATATAGTAGAAACGGTAATTTATCACCGGTGCTCCCAGTGAAAAAAGGAACGTTTTCTGTTTGGTTTGCTCAATACATCGTAGTTTTACCCTCTCACTCCGCATTCAAACTCTGAATTCAATAATTGTATGCTACAATTAACTTTGTGCCGGAAAATTATACTTGATAGGATTATTCTTATAGGTGTGTGACAAAACAAGTAGTAATAATAATATTAATAATAATAACGACAAATTCGACATTAGGGAGACATGCGTGAGTGAGGGGGTTGCAGTTGAAGTGTTGTACTTTGCAAGTTTAAGTCGCAACACCAACGTATGTCGCGCGCATACAGACCAAAACTCGAAAATTAAGGGGGTTTTACAAGCAATTATTGAAAATCGCGTTTATAATCGAATGTTTTCTTCTCTTCCTTATTTGAAGAGACCGGGGGTTGAAATGGGGCGGGTAGGGGTGGAAAGTCCAATGGAGGGGGGGGGGGGGGGGGGGGGGCACCTGAAGTGTTGGACTGGCAGTGCTCGTTGAAGTTCAAAACGCATGGCACGTGCATGCAGGCTAAAACGCGAACATTTATGTTTTCAGCAAGAAATTGAGAATGCGCCAGCACACTGTATCGAGTGTTTTCTTCGTTTTTCTCAATAATTGAGGACATCGGGGTCAGGAGAGGGAGAGGGAAATGGAAAGTCCGAAGGAGGTGGGGTTGTAGTTGAAGTGTTGCATTTTTGATGTCGTAAAATCAACGCATGCCGCGCGCATCCAAAACGCTAAGATCGAAAATCATGCCTGTAAAATCGAGCGTGTTCTTCTTTTTTCTCAATAACTGAGTGGGGGGGGGGGGGGGGGGGCATAGGCCTATTTGTATTGTTGGGGTTGGGGCGGGCGGGTTGAAATGGAAAGATTGATGGAGGGGGCAGCTAACAGCTTTACAATTGAGGAGACCGGGAGTCAAACGGGAGGGGGGGGGGGGGGTGAAATGGAAAGACCAAGGGAGAGAGCAGCTGTGTACTATATTATATTTTATCTTTTTATATCTTGCCAGTTATATTTTTTATCCACTATCATGTGTATATTTAAATTGTAGTTTTTAAATTGTGGTTTTAAATTGTAAAGCGTTATGTGGTTTTTACGAAAGACGTTTCTTAAATGCAGCTATAGTAGTAGTAGTAGTAGCTGTATTGTTACACTTTACTCATTTAGCAGTTTAAGTCGATAAACCAATTCATTGCGAGTGCATACAGGCCATATCGCGAACATCGAGGTTTACTGCACGCAATTGAAAATCGCATCTGTAATCGGGTGTTTTCTTTTCTTCATTGGTCTAAATAATTGAGACCGGGGGTCAAAGGGGGGTGGGGGTGAAAATTTAGGCCGAGAAACTACTGCTTGGCGTGCGCATACTGGAAGCAAAGCGAACATCGAGGTTTTAGCAATTGAAAATCGCGCCTGTAATCGAGTGTTTATAGGTTATTTATAAGACCGAGGAACCCAGACAACATACATATTGCCCCAACATCAACATTGGCAATATAGGGTTCCCATTGGCAATGGCATGTTGGCAACTAATATTGGTCCAATAATGGGCACAATATACCAGGGGCGGAAAAGGACACCATTGACTTGATATACAAATTCTGACGTGGTCTAGAAATTGTGGCCGCGGTTAAAAGTTGTCGCTTCCCGGGCTTTTGGCTAGGATCTTGTACCTTGTACTGTCACTTGAAGATTTTGTCCCTTTTCCTGGGCCAAAGTTGGTCCTGGCCACGGGTTGGCCCAGGATCCGCTCACTCCTCTTTGAGGGAAATAAAACAATATAAAGATAGAATTCTTCTTACCAAACCTTTCTCCAGATCGCCAAATATTGGCCCAATATTGGGCCAAGTTTGGGCCAATGAGCGAATAATATTGCGCCAATATTGTATTGGGTCAATGAAACATCAACATTGGGTCAATATTATGTTGCACTGCACGCAATTGAAAATCGTATCTGTAATCGAGTGTTTTCTTTTCTTCATTAGACTCAATAATTGAGGAGACCGGGGTCAAAGGGGGATGTAAAGACCAAGGGAGGTGGCAGCTGAAGTGTTACACTTATTCATTTAAAGTCCCAGGCATCTACTAAATGGGGGACAAACTGTCTGTGAATCTTATTAGATATTATTTACAAAATACAGAATCTATGGTGTTAATATTTGCATAATTTTATGGTCACAAAACTATGGTGTACGCTGTTGGATGGAATGATACCGCGCAATGTTTGGAACAGGAACATTAAAACTAGGTTAAATTATCTGCTGATTACAGATTATCAGGAAAGATGTCAAATGCTAATAAGACAACACATTGGCTGAAACCTTTTTAATGTAATGTTGTTAATGTTCATTATGGCACTATGTGCTGATTCCAAAAATATGATAAAAGTAGGGCAGATTTTTTTTTAAATGCCTT